>LNAC01000034.1:6184772-6315792 GCA_002007465.1 Ailurus styani | reverse complement strand
GGGGGGTGGGAGGGTAGGGATAGGGTGGATGAGTTATGGACATTGGGGAGGGTTTGTGCTTTGGTGAATGCCTTGAAAGGTCTAAGCCTGGGTGCCTGGGTGGCTCAGTGGGTTAAAGCCTCTGCTTTCGGCTCAGGTCATGATCTCAGGGTCCTGGGATCGAGGCCCGCATTGGGCTCCCTGCTCGGCGGGGAGCCTGCTTCCCCCTCTCTCTCTCTGCCTGCCTCTCTGCCTCCTTGTGATCTCTCTCCCTCTGTGAAATAAATAAATAAAATCTTAAAAAAAAAAAAAGAAAGGTCTAAGCCTGATGATTCACAGACCTGTACCCCTGGGGCAAATAATAATAATAATAATAATAATAATAATAATAATAGTAAGATTTATGAAAAAAAACTGTTGCGTCCTCCTGGAGAAAATTGTTTTGATAAGTAAACACCTCAAATGATTAAACAGCTTCAGATATCTTGCAAAAAATTGAGTAGGCAATAGAAATATATTGAAATATATCCATATTTACTTAGTTCAAGTGATTAATAAAAGTATATCTTGCTTGCTAGGAGTGGGGGATGTAGGAAGGGGAGAAGGGGAAGAGCCTGAAGAATAATTACTTTAGATATGACATATTAAGAGTTCCTTGAAAATGTGGCCATGTTATTAACAAATTCATTCAACATTTTTCAGTAAACATGTATGGAGTAACTACTGCATGCAAGGAAGCACTGTGCTAAGACCAGGGAGTACAAAGATGAATAAGATTCAATATTTGCCTTCAAGTAGCTGGAGCTTAGTGAGAAAAAAGATAAATAAACAGATTGACGAAAATGTAGTAAGTATTACAACAGAGAGATCTACAAAGTAAAACTGGAGAACTGAGGCAGGAGGCTCTGTAAATGTTTCAGGTAAATTAGCTCTTCTACTGAAAAAACAGCATGAAACCTGACAAAAAGCAGACCCTTATGTTTTCATAAACACTATACCCTCTTTAATTTGCAGATATTATAGTGATAAATTGATATTTCAAAGAGTATTAATGTCACACTATGGAGGTATCACTATCTTTTGCATGTACTGCTTTAAGATATCTTATGAACTTCCGATTAATCATCACAGTGGGTGCATGAATTTATTTATTCGTCATCCTTAAAAAAACCACACTAAACTGGATATGAAAGAATTTTAAAGCTTATAAACCCATAAAGATGAAAAAAATAGGAAAGAAAAAGATATCAGATAACCAATATCAAAAACATTTCTGAAATGTTGGAAGATGGATGAATAGTGACTGCTTAGCAAACCAGATGAAGCTGAAACCTCATCCTAAACCAAGGAAGAAAGACAATAGGAAGCTGACAATTCTACCAAAAAGCCCAGAAACTCTCAGCATATGGAAACACCAGATATCACTGAAGGTGAGGTATTAATATAGTGGGGAAACGGTTTATGGATAAAACAAGAGGATTACTTGGAAATTTACCTATGAAATAGACATCAGATCCTTTCCCTTACCCCAACAGAAGATCAGAGGTTTATACTGTAGAGGTTTGTATAGCGAATGACAGGATGAGATGTTCTACTGAGTAACAGGGGATGAAATACAAAATGCTGTACTAAATGGTGAGAACTGTGGGTCATTTTCTCCCTCAGTTTCCAGAACATGGATCACTAGGCTTTTATCCTCCAAGCATAAAACTAGAGAAGTCCTCTCTAGACAAACTGGAAGGCCCAGAGAAAACATGTAAAATACGAGATTTAGGGTCTCTTAACCAGAAAACTATGTTACCACATTATCACACAGTAGTAAAGTTTACAAGTTAATATATTTCTATTATAAATAGCCTTTCCAAATAAGTTTGAGGCCTTTACACTTTAATATAGAGGGATAGCCAAGGATCACCAAACATGTAGAGAAATATTTGAGCACAAAGGAGAAAAACAAAAACATAGATTCTGGAATCTGAATGGGATAATGTTTCTGGATGGAAATATGAAAGCTAAAAGATAATTAAGGAAAGTTTTCAAATTTTTGATGTATCTGATGGGAGGGGGTAATAGTTGAAGAATAAACACAGAGATTACTAAAGGGAGAAGATATGGAAATTCAAATAAGTGATTCAGTGTGTTCATTCAGGGATCTAAAAGAAAAAAATCCATCATTTTTTAATGTTTAAAGCATGGTTGCAAGAAACTCTGAAAGGAAATAGTTAAAATCAATTCTATTGACAAAGCTTTACTAATTGATTTATTTGAAAAGACCTTGAAACACATTGACATACTTCTTCAATGACAGCTAGATTACATAGAAAGGATTGTTGCTTGTTGGAGGTAACATTTGTATCTGATTCTCATTTTTGAAATAAATGTCATAGGTGTCTTTAAAATTGTGAAGCAAAATAAAAGAAGGAACTGTTACATTTAACCTTCCTCCTAAAATAAAAACTGGCTAGAAATTAAAATTCTAGCTATAACTGCTAGGTTCCCTGAGTCTTTCAAAAGTCTAACAAAACTTCAACTTGGGCTAGTTTGAGGGGCTATCTATTTCCTGTAATAATCCCTAATTGGGTATGTGCAATAAAACATAAGCAATATAAATAACACAAGATTTCATGGGAAACTTCTCTACTTAACTACTTAGTGACTGTTCTTTCATTAAACACCCTGATTACATTTTTATTCCTACAGGAAGATTCTGCAAAGATAAAAAGAAATACTTTCTTCTTCACCTTAGTGTAGTTTCAACTCAAATCTTCCCAAAGTTCTTCAAACATACTAGCTCATAAATTCATACTTCATCAAGGAAGTCTGACTGTTATGGGAATTGGCCTTCTGCCTTGGGTAAATCAAAAGGAGAAAGACAGAAAGTTACACTGTGGGCCAGGAATGCACAAAAGGTTCAGTGTCCAGCTAAAAAGTGAAATAGACTTTAGTAAACACCACAAGCAACCCCTTATTTTCAAAATCAATCTCTTTAACTTTACATAGAATTAGTCAAATTATGCTATTTTCCAAAATTAATTTGACTAGGTTATTATTCAGCCCCTTTCTAGTTTCCAGCAAACTAAGCAAATGCTCATCACAATGCAATGAAAACTCAATAATTGGCTTAAAGTTCACAAACCTATGTCTGAAATCATCATCTGGAATCCATACAAATGAAAAACAAAAACCTAATCTTCTCCTCAGCAGGAATAACCATTTTATATACCCAAAATAACCTATCGCAAAGCAAAAAATAACCATTTGCACAATGTTCACATGGTACAGATATATACAACAATTCCAAAATTAATTTCCAGAAGCATCAAAAGTTCTAAACTGTTGATGCAACCACTAGCTTAGCTAGAAAATGTTTCAAAGTTCTAGGTTTCTTTTGAGAGGATACTACCCTGCCTCAAGAGCCGAGAGAAGGAATTCCTAATATGTTACCTTCTTAAAAGCTAGATGAAAGAGATGATAGTATGCAATGGGAAAGTTTCATATATATATATTTTCTCATATATTCTATGGTCTTTCATTTGTTAATATTTAAACTACTTGATGACATAGTGGATTTTGTTTGTTTCTCACTGAGGTAAACCTCTTGGATTTAACTCAGAGTCATGTCCATCAAAGTCTTTCCAGGGCAAAAAATGAACCTGTACACATAAGGCAATTCCAAGAAATATATTTTCTAATCTTAACCAAACATTGTCCTTTCCTCCTCAGCCTAAAACTATAGGGTAAGTTAATTCCAGTACGAGAACCATTACAAAATCATTTTAGAAGACCCTTGAGAACAGTAAAATTGGCCTCATTATCTCAGTGTACTCACATATTTTGTGCACAGGCTCAGGACGTAAGGAGTCAAAACTACCTCTGATCCTTTCTGACAGGTTGGAGATGAACTGGATTCCACAGGGCTGCACATGCCAAGGACATCTAGAAGCCAAATGACAAAAAATTAACATCTCCAGTTTCTGTCTGTGTAGATATAAGAGCAACTCTGAGATTTTTAAACTCTGAGTGTACCATCAACAGAATCAAGTCCATTTTTGTTATGCTCTGTTATGTTTCAAGATTTCATCAAAAATAGCATCATACTCTGAAACCAGATCTTCTACGTCAAAAACTTACTCCTCAGTTTTCATTTCAAGAGGGATAGAATTTCACATAGGATGTTGGATTTTCATGAAGATTTATATAAACATTTATTGAATGTTATAATTAAAACTTTAACTCATTCACAAAAAAAATCTTAAAATGTCTAGTAGTGTGGTTAAGAAGCAAGCCTTGAGGAGCTGGTATTGGTCAGACTCAAGTTTCTTACAGATAAAAATGGAATACTAGTACCCACTTCATGATGAAAATGTTGGGATTAAACTTAAGCATAGTATCTAACATACGATGTTTAAAAAATATGAGATTTATTATTTTAATTATTAGTCCTCAATCATTCAAAATTCACATATACTTAAGAAGCACCCTTCTTATTCCCTTTGCAGGTAGTTATCCCTTTTTAATTAATGAAGGCAATTATTGTAGAATATTGTCCCATAATCAAAAGGAGAAAAACAGAAAGATTTAATGGAAAAACAAAGAATCTTCAATGAGCTTAGGGACTACCTCAAAACTCAAAATCAACACGAAAAATCAGTAGCAGAGTCCTCACAAATAAAAATCAAACAACAGCATAGCACTTTGTAATATCTAGTATAAGCAAGGAGATAAGTGCTAGGAGCTACACTATGTCCTGGCAGTTCCCTCTATCTCATGCAGTGTCACTGGACAGGTAGAACAGATTCCTCAGTTCTGTATTGTCCTTGGTTTCTCCAAAATAAGAATCAAAGAAAATGTTTATAAGTGAGTAATTTATTTGAATGCAATCCCAGAAAGTATGATCAAAGGATAAGGGAAATAAAACCAGAAGGAGAATACAAGGATATATAATCAAGTCAATGACAATTTAAGCCACCGGTTGCTTAACCTAGCAAGACCTTCTAAGAAGCCTTATGAAATTAACTTTAGGATCATGTCCCCAAAGGAAGAAAAGGAGAAATATTAATCTATAGGCTCCCATTCCTCAGAGGCCCAAAGGGCACTCCGAATGTTGCCACCTACACTGTAATTCCAAGTTGCTCGTGTATGTTTCCCAAACAGGATCCTACAGGTGGTCTCATACCATTTGTGAGTGAGGCATTATTAATTTGTATCTACATGAAATAAAACAAAGACTGAATGCAACTAATGGCAACAGCCACAGTTGAAATAAGTATTGAGAATTTAAAATAATGTACTAGAGTTGAGCAAACAAAACTCAATCAGTATAATATATCACATTTAATAGGATTAAAGGGGGAAAACAGGTTCTGGTTTAACATGGTGACATAGGAAGACTCTGAACTCACCCCTCCATGGAACACACCAAATTACAATTAATATAATAATTCCTTCTACAGAAGAACTGAGGGCTGACTGAATAGCTACTAAACAACTAAAGCTGGAGAGAATAGCAAGAGAACAGCAAGAGACTGAGACACTGTAACAAAGGGAACCCCCATCCCTAGGCTGCCAACTGAAGTGGGGAAGGATAGTACTAAGAGACCAGGAACATATCTCTTTATCTTTGGGCACAGGAAAAAAAAAACAAAAAACAAAAAACAAAACATGGCTTAAAAGAGAAACTAGTATTTAAAAAAGACAACATATAACTTCAACAAGTGGCAAAGGAGCTGCAAGAAAGCTTTTCAGATCAGAGGAACTAGAAAACAATGAGTTTATATTCCCACCTTACTTTAAAAGCCTTGACCAGAGCAGGGTCTGGACATTGTGGCAGGCAGTCCAGTCCTCTCAGTGAGTCTGCCACTTCGGAGAGCTTAGGGTCCATAAGCACACACCAGCTGTCTGTGTGCTGGGACACAGAAAACAAGCTAAAATTTTGTGGGGGTTTGGGGGTTTTTTTTGTTTTGTTTTGTTTTTCTGGGTTTGTTTGTTTGCTTGTTTTTACTTTTTTAAAATTTGTCTTATGTTGTTTTGTTCTCTTTGGTTTTATCCTTTTCCTGTTCTTTTTGTTTGTTTGTTTGTTTCTTCTTCATTTTTTTCTTCTCCTTTTTCTTTCTTTTTCTCTTTTAAAATTTTTCTCTTAATTTATTATTTTATTTTATTATTTTTTTCATTATTTTTTCTGTAAAAAGCTGAGATTTAAAAGAGTAACTACATATATAGCCACATCTCCAGCCAGCCCGCAAAAGTCACCAAGTACACAGTCTACATAGGGGACACGATACATAAGACCCTTCTCCAATTTTAGAAGTAGCCATTTTGCCTAATCCATAGAAACAAACAGAAAACATCAAGCAAAATGGAGAAACAAAGGAATATGCTCCAAATGAAAGAACAAGGTAAAAACTCAGAAAAAGAACTAAATGAAACAAAGATAGGCAATATGCCTGATGAAGAATTTAAAGTGATGATTGTGAAGATACTCACTGAAGAAAAGAATAGAAGAACTCATTGGGACCTTCAATAAAGAGATAGAAAATACTAGAACCAATCACAGAGTTGAAGAATACAATAACTGAAATAAAAAAACACACTAGAGAGAATCAACAGTAGGATAGAGGATGCAGAAGAACATATCAATGATCTGGAAGACTGCATAATGGAAAGTACACAAGCTGAACAGCAAAAAGAAAGGAATTTTAAAAAATGAGAATTGATTAAGAGAGCTTTTGAACATTAGGTAAACATTTATATTAAAGGGGTCCCAGAAGAAGAAGAGAGATATAGAGGGTTTAGAAAACTTATTTGAAGAAATAATAACTGAAAACTTCCTAACCTAGAGTGGGAAGGGAGTAGAATGATATATTCAATGTGATGAAAGGAAAAACCTAAAACCAAGAATACTCTACCAAGTAAGGTTGTTATTCAGATTTGAAGGAGATATAAAGTTTCCCAGACAAACAAAAGATAAGGGAGTCTATCACCACTAAACCAGAATTACAAGAAATGTTAAAGGGACTTCAAGTGGAAAAAAATGATTGTAATTAGACATAAGAAAAATATGAATTCAAAGATGTAAGCTATGAGAATATATACATAAAATGTGGAGAAGTGGGTATAAAAAGAAGGAGGAAAAGAAAGAAACTTTTATTTTTGTTTCTTTTTCTTTTTTCTTTGTTTTAGCATATGTTTGAACTTAAAGGACTGTCAAATTAATGTGAACTGCTATTTACTTATGATGCTATATATGAATCTTGTGGTAACCACAAACCCAAAGCCTATAATGGATACACAAAAATAAAGAGAAGGAAATCCAAAAAAACACTATAGACACTCCATGATCACAAAGAAAGAGAGCAAAAGAAGAAACAGAAATGATCTACAAAAACAATCAGAAAACAAATTTTTAAAATGGCAATATGTACATACCTATCCATAATAACATTAAATGTAAATGGCCTAAATGCTCCAATCAAAAGACACAGAGTAGAAGAATGGAGAAAAAAGAAACTAAGACCCGTCTATATGCTGACTCACCTCAAACTAGAAAAACCCATAGTGAATTACTTTTAATGGTGAAAAACTAAGGTCAGGAAGAAGATAAGGATGTCCATTCTTACCACTTTTATTCAACAGTACTAGAAGTCCTAACCATAGTGATCAGACAAGAAAGAGAAATAAGAGGCACCATATTGGTAAAGAAGTTAAACTCTCACTATTTGAAGATGACATGATACTGCACACAGAAGATCCTAAAGAGTCCACCAAAAAACTACTAGAAGTAATAAACAAATTCATTAAAGTGGCAGGGTACAAAATTAATACCCAGAAATCAGTAGTGTTTCTATATAATAACAACAAATCTGCAGAAAGAGACATTTAGGAAGTAATCCACCTACAATTGCACCTAAATTAATAAAATATCTAGGAATAAAATTAACCAAGGAGGTGAAAGACCTGTACACTGAAAACTCTAAAACATTGGTGAAAGAAACTGAAGATGACACAAATAAGTGGAAAAATACTCCATGTCCATTGATTGAAAGAATTAATATTGTCAAAATGTCCACATTATCCAATGCAATCTATAGATTCAGTGCAATCCCTATCAAAATACCAATGGCATTTTTCATAAAACCAGAACAATACTAAAATTGTATTAAAATAGCCAAAACAATCTTGAGAAAGAATAAACCTGAAGGTATCCCAATCTGATATCAAGACATACTATACAAAGCTATAGTAACCAAAACAGTATGGTACTGACACAAAAACTTACACATAGGTCAATGTGATAAGGAAAATATGGTATATATTGGTACACACACACACACATACACACACACACACACACACACACACCAATATTATGTAGCCAGGAAAAAGGAGATTGTGATATTTGAGACAACATGGATGGGTCTAGAGGGAATTACGCTATGCTATAGGTCAGACCGAGAAAGACAAAACCAAATAGTTCCACTCATAAATGGAATCTAAAAAAAACCAAAAACAAACAAACAAACAAAAAGCAAAATCAGAACCATAAAGAGAGAGAGCAAATTTATGCTTGTCAGAGGGGAGGGGGATGTGGCATTGGGCAAAAGTGTTAAGGGTAATGGGAGATACAGGTCTCCAGTTATGGAATAACTAAGTCACAAGAATAAAAAGCAGAACATGAAGAATACAGTCAATATTGTAATAGCATTTTAATAGGTTATATGTTAGCTCTACTTGTGGTGAACATAGCATAATGCATAAACTTGTCAAATCAGTAAGTTGTACACCTGAAACTAATGTAACATTGTATGTCAACTATACTCAAATAAAAACATTTTTTGAAGGAGTATAACATAAAAAATGATCATCTCAACTGATACAGGGAAAGGGTTTTATGAAATCTAATACCCTTTCATGATAAATGCATTCAACAAACTGAGGAGAAAATTTCATGGTAAATAAACACTATAAAGGGCATTTATGAAACACTCATGGCCAAATTATACTCAATAATGAAAGACCTAAAATTTTCCCCTTAAGGTCTACAAGATGATGATGCCCGCTTTCACCATTTGTATTCAACACTGCACTGGATGCTCTAGCCATAGTAATTAAGCATGAAAAAAAATCTGTCCAAATTAGAAAAAAAGGAACAAAATTATTTTTATTCATGGATAAAACTTGGCTATAGGTTGTAAAACTCCTCTGTGCCCATGCCTGAAACCAGCCTTTAGCAAGACTAAATGTCATGCAGGTTACATTTAAACTTTTAGTAACATTGTTTTGGATGAGAGGAAAAGGATAATAAAATATATCTTTGATTGCTCTCCACTTCTGATGATGCTGAAACTTCCATCTAATTGTACATTTAAAAATAAAAGTAAGGCTAGACCTAATACAAAGGTCAACTCTAACATTTTCAAGAATGTAAAATAAGAACTTCAATTCCCAGAAGCCATGATTCTATAGAAACCAGCAGTCAGTTGTTGATCTTCCCACAAGATATCAAGTTCCCCTGATGCTTGGATGCCTGCTGGAAGAGTCCCTAGTGTTCCCTTTTGGTCAATGTTTTTACCTACCCAAATAGTTTATTATAAGAGACAAACCCATTTATGACTCTTTATAGTGTCAGAGAGAGGAGGAAAATTTATACGTGAGTGTGTGTGTGTGTGTGTGTGTGTAATTCATGTATAACTTTTTTTTAATTGAATGGGCTACTTTATTCCAGACATAGGCTAATGATATAAATTTATTATAAGTACATACCACAGAATCACTTTCTAATTATCATTGTCTATATGCATTCAAAGATGTAATAAAAGAGGTCACCATTTCATAGCATTCTACCAAGAACACCAGGGTTGTATATGGTGTCTTCTTTAGAGCCATGTATAACTTTTATAGGTGCTGAGTACTATATATGTATATATTACCCAGACAATTTATAATTTTCTCAGCAACCTTGAATGAAGGTATTATTGTGTTTGCCTTATAAAATAGAAAAGTGGGGATTCAAAGTAACTTGCTAAACGCAGACTATACAGAGGACTATACTATTTGGATCCATACCATGTGACTAAAAATCCTGTATTGTTTCCATTCTACCACATTCTACCAATGTGGCCAATACTTTAAAAAAAAAAAAAAGAAAAAAGAAAGAAAGAAAAAGCAATTATATCGAGTTTAAGATTAAGGAACAGTTAATAGCTTTTTAAAACTTGGATCCATGAAATAAATTAACTATGTATCATTTCTCAAGAAACTCCCTTAATCTGCTAATCAAAACATATGTAATATGAACCCATTTTCCTCTATGTCTGAAAAACATTTTATTCATGTTAAACAGGAGGCATGTCATATCCCCTGCTCCTTTCCCTGATATAAGAGATGATTACATATACATACTGTATAGATACTCTTTGCAACATAGCTACAAAAGGCAATTAAACTGAGCTTAATAATTTTACAGTTTTTTTTCCAGCCTCAAAAGGAACAAGGCTACATGTGTAACCCCCTTTTTATGGGATCTTACTGAGATCAGAAAGGAGTAATTATTCATTGATTAAGGCACAATGAATCTCCCACACACTAAGACTAATTTATTGAGCTATAAACCATGGTGCAATCACATTTGTGCTATTTTTCATTCACACACAAGAATAAAATTATAGATACCACTTAGAAAAAAATACTGACATCAAGGAATATTGTGTTTATTTTAGATTAGGAGCTATTGAACATTCACCCATACAATGCAACACTAAACACACACACACACACACACACACACACACACACACACACACATACACTTTATCAGTAATGTCCTTATTTTATTCAATGATGGTCCTGTTTAAGAAAATTAATAAACAGTCTGAAAAAAAAACAGTCTGAAAATACAGGGCATCAGATGTTAAAAACAAATCTATGCTTTACACTTAGAGTAAAGCTAAATCATAAAAGAAACACATTGTATGGTTGACTCTGCTGCAAGTGAGTACAAGCTAAAATGGGTAACATGCATTTAAAATTTCTTACTACAGGTATAGTATGTGCAACCGTAGAATCATCATTACTGAGTAACTATCCATCTATTATGGATACATTGTATACTACAACTCTGAAAAAGTAGTAAGACAAAAATTATGCTCTTTTAATAGATCTTGGAGCTAAAGGGGAAAACAAACAGACAGAATTGACATAGATAAATGTAACCACATATGCAGACATATTTGACACCTCACATTAACATAAATTCATCCCTTTAGATTTCATCAAGTATTAACTGAACCCACAGTCAGGTATGGGGGGAAAACAGAGATGAAGAGGAGAGATGTCTGACTCCATGTCTAATTGGTCTTAATGCATAAATCTTTAAGGGAATATATGGACACCAAAAAGGCAGAGATGAACAATCATAAAGAGTGATGAGGGAGGTGCTAACCCACTAGCCCTCTGTATACAGTGATACCTACTAAACAAATAATAATAACTCCTTTATTTTCATACCTCAGTTTCACTGAGGTACACAAGTCATACATTTCATCTCTAGTCATAATTCTGTATCTTTGATCTCAGAGACCCACTATACTGCTGTCATCCAAATTTTCCTTAGCTCTAACCCAGTGTGGAAAGAGGGCAATTAGTCCCTAACACTGCTGACTTATGGGCAGTGGAGAGAGTGGAAGTGATGTATGTAGGCCACCTTAATCTCTGGCTCCTAGACCAGGCTGCACAAGGCCCTACCCTCTCTTTTTCTATCACTGCTTATGGGACAGCAAGGTGAGCTTGCACCTACCTACATGTTGAAGATAGCAGTATTATAGCAGGGGAAGTTCCTGAATCCATGAATGACTATGTGATAGAAAACTTTCTGGACTTCTTTTATCATGAACTAAGAACAAAGAATTTCCCCTTCAGTCCTTGGTCCCTTAAAAATAGTCTAGCAGCCAAATTCCTAAAAGCTGAATAACCAATACATGTATCCCCACTTTTTGAAAGTTCACATTATACTACTTTGCTTTTATGAAATATCTAAGTACCTGTTTTTGCTAATCAAAAGGAATCCAAAGGGGGTTTTCACTTTTATGGAAAAAAATGGAAATCAAATAGTGTTAGTTGTTTGTGTTGCAGCAAGCAGTTTTAGAAGTAGTGTGCACCCTCAGCAGCAAGAGTGTCCCCCCACCAAGCTCCTTCCCTAGAAACTAAACTCAGCATCTTAGCATCAAGTTAGTATAGCTTGAACTATGTCTGTGAGCATCTGTTCTTTGTCTCAGTTTACTTTGTGCATCCATTAGCAAGATGTGTCCTAAGGTTACCAATAAATGCTGAGAGGTTATTTTTTGGGTCTGGGAATGCTCAAAATTTTTTCATATAAATTAAATGGTAATTATTTCTTTACGCCATTTTGGCTTATGAAAGTTTTAATAGGAACACTACTTTCACATAGCAGGGAAACCTGCATCATGTTATGCACGTCTGTAAAAAACTAAGACAGAGAAGAACTGAGAGTAGAAAGAAGACAACACATTGGTCAAAGGAAAAGTAAGTTGAAAGCTAGCACTCTTTCTTTGAAGCAGAATTGTTCTTTTCTAAACCCATATTACTGCTTATGTAATTCTATACCACCCCCACCCCAATGACACCACTATCAACCCCACCCCTGTCCCCTGCCCTAGTTTCTTGACTGTCCTACACTGTTTTTGCCAATTTATGTCTTCCTAGACCCAACTCTCAAATTGTCTGCATAGGAAATCTTATCCAGGTAACACCCCTATCCTTTGATTACTTCTTCTCTGTATCCCCTGGCATCTGCACATACTCGTTTAGAGTGAGACAACTGTTTATCATGTGTTGGATTTCCCTGTGAGTGCCTCAAAGGCAGGAATCACTATTTTTGGCATCCCTATGCCTCATTCAGACCTGTGCTGAGAATATAAGCTTATAAATATTTGCTAAATCCATTCTAAATAACTGACTTATTACTATTTGATGAAGTTTTTGTTTTAAACTTTTATTTTTGTCTTTCCAATAAGATTTCAAGTTGCTTGAAGTCAGGGCTATATTATGTAATTTTTTCCCTCATAAGCCTACTTTTTTGTCATGCATTAAGTTGATAACTAAATAAACTATTAAGCAATCATGTGGGTTTCACTTTTTATGTTTTTCCAAATGCTCAGACAATAGTTGGGAAATTAAAGGCTAGTTAGGGAAAAAAAAAGAAAAATGTGTATATTCTATAGTTATTTTTGACTTTCCTTCTAATTCTGAGATATTTTCCTGGGCCATGGGTAAAAAGAAAATGTCAGTAATCTTCAGGAATAGGTACTGAGAGAGTACTCCTAAAAATGTCCTATTATTTCACAGAAAATTAAAATAAACAACAGGCACTCTTTCCATTTCTAATAGGTGTGTAGTTAACCTCCTACCAGAAATTTATCACCCTACAAAAAATATATTTCCCATTACTTCTAACACTAGTCACTTTTCTTTATATTATCCCGTATTTGCTTACCACATAAGCATTACCATTCATTGGTAAGATTATCGTTATAATGAGAAAAAAATGTACCTGAAGTTACTTTAGTGTATGCTTCTTAAGATCATCTATTTCATTTATTAATTCTTTGCTGCCTTATCTGCCTTTTGATTTTAATTTGGATTCCTATATAGATATGTCCATAGAAAAAGGCTACTCATGGATAGATCAGTATTCCAGTACATATAATGGTATCTTGTTCATTTACCATAGTAAATTGACATTCTAGGATATTCATTAAAAACAATGAAATTTGTTAAATATGTACTTTTGCACAAATACTGAACCACTGGCTGCATTATTACAATGTGGATCATGGTCAACTGGACAAGGTAATACCACCCAATGGAGAGCATCATGTTGGCCATCCAAAGTTTTTCTTGGGATATCCACACTACTGTATACTTTACATCTCTTAAAACACCTGATAATCTATTCATTTCAGGTCTTATCTGCTGAAGAAGTAGTTTCACTAGATTCCCTCTGATCTTCAGAATCCATGACTCTAAGCTAGAGGTACCTCCAACAGAGACTATATTTTATTCTTCTTTGTATCTCCATTATCAACTGAATATTTATATTCTCCTAAAATTCATATGTCGAAAACCTAATCCCAAATGTTATGGTATAAGGATGTAGGGCTTTTGGGAAGTGATTAGGTCATGAGGGTGGAACCCTCATGTATGGGATTAGTGCCATCATAAAGGAACCCCAGAGAGCTCTCTTCCCCCTTCCATCATGTAAAGACACAAGAAGATGGCCATCTATAGATCAGAAAGTGGGCCCTTATGTGACACCAAATCTGCCAGCGCCTTGATCTTGGACCTCCCAGACTCCAGAATTGTGAGAAATACATTTCTGTTGTTTTTAAGCCACCCAGTCTATGGTATTTTTATTACAGCTACCCAAACAGACTAAGACAATCCCTACGGTCCAACAAAGTTCTAGAGAAAGTAGGTAACCAATATGAACATGTTGGATTGTTTACTGATTTGTTGTAGGTTTTAAATTTATTATTTCCCCTTTATCTTAATTAGTTACAGGGGGTTATGGAGATTTGAGGTGGTGAGAAAGGAGAAATATGCTTAACAGAAGAACTACAATGAGTCAGGCGTTGGGGTGAGTACCACACCCTAAAACCATGGAAGTGGGTGTTATTTTATTTCCATTTTACAGATGAAGAATTTATATTTCAGAGCAATTATTTGCTCAGCATGATAATGGTAGTAATATAAATATAATTGGTGGGATTTGAATTCCAGAGATTTTCTGCTTATCCTACTGTCACCTTCTACCAGTCTCTACACAGTTTAACACTAGCACATCACAGAATTCCTGTACAAAATAAACACAGTAAATATTAACAAGATTAATGGCTCTACTGTTGTTCTCTGAGTTAACAGGAACTATAACAAGTGGTGACTATGTAGGACTTTATGACTTCTCTTACTTTTTCCCACCCACCCTCTATATTTCCCCTAAAACTTTCAAGCAATAGTTTAGGAGGCCTAACTCAGGAGTTTTTATTTTGAAACTACATCTGTATTACCTACTTACCAGAGTCAAACTATAAATACCCCTTTGTTTACTCTGAATTCGGACAACATAAAGAGGGGGTTGAGGGAAGAAAGACAAAAAAAATCAAATACAATTTTACTGGAAGAGGCCAAGAAGGCTAAAGAACACCAGGGAGAAAAGATCCTAGTAGCTTTGAGGTTGAAGAGAGGAATTTGGAAATTCCATGAGATGTCATTTGAGTTAGAAGCTATGCATGCCCCTTCAGATCACTATATTTGTATCTTTAAGGGTAATAATACAATGTGCACCTGAATGTTTATAGCAGCAATGTCCACAATAGCCAAACTATGGAAAGAGCCTAGATGTCCATCAACAAATGAATGGATAAAGAAGATGTGGTATATAATATACAATGGAATACTATGTAGCCATCAAAAAAACCCCCGAAATCTTGCCATTTGCAATGACATGAGGGTATTATGCTAAGCAAAATAAGTCAATCAGAGAAAGACAATTATCATATGACTTCATTGATATGATGAATTTGAGAAATGAGACAGAGGATCATTGGGGAAGGGAGGGGAAAAATGAAACAAGATGAAACCAGAGAGGGAGAGAAACCATAAGAGACTCTTAATCTCAGGAAACAAGCTGAGGGTTGCTGGAGGGGAGGGAGTGGGGGGGATGGAGTGGCTAGGTGATGGACATTGGGGAGGGTATGTGCTATGGTGAAAAAAAAATTAAAATTAATTTTAAAAGCTATGCATTGTGTAAATATGCCCTCTATTTTGATTTTTCTAAATTCTACTTTATTCTCTAAAGTTCATATGTAGGTGGAGTTTTATTTTGCGGGAACTCAAAGAAGAGGACAAGATAACTGATAAAGATATTAAATGAAGAGGCATTCAAATTTTAGTAAAATAAATTTAGCACCAAAAAAAAGTCCTAGTAGATAGTTGTCAAACAAACATTGAAATGTGTTTAAAATTAGTAGTCTCTCTAAGACACTGAAATGACCCAGGTAGACCCAGACCAAAATTTTCTAAACAGATAAATTGCCCTAAGAGTATAGTCTACAGTTTCGTCAACACACTTATCTGAGTCTGGAATTTTGGTACTAATTGTAACTTTTAAAAAAAGCATCAGAAAAGGTTAGATATGTGAGCTTCATTTTGTATTTCATTACTGAATACAAATCAACAAATTTAAATTTAAATTTTTATTTTAACAAATAAAAATACATCTTTTAATGCTATTATTTTTGGCACTATTTTTCATATATATTTGATTTAAGAATTAGAACTTTTATTTTTTGCTAAAATATCTTTGTTTCATTAAATAATAGAGATCTTTTATTCATTCAAAAAAGTATATATTGAATCTAGTATAACATGATAAGCACTAAATCCTGTATATTCAGGAAGATCAAGGCAGATATTTGATGAGTTTCTACTTCATAAGAATACCTAGTTTATCAGGGGAAGACATACCATGGAGGACATTAGGATAAAGAAGAGAAAAACGAAGGGAGGGAAGTCAGATGTGGAGATGAGCCATGAGAGACTGTGGACTCCAAGAAACAAACTGAGGGTTTTAGAGGAGAGGGAAGTGGGGGGATGGGTTGGCCTGGTGATGGGTATTAAGGAAGGCATGTATTGCATGGAGCACTGGGTGTTATACATAAACAATGAATCTTGGAACACTACATCAAAAACTAATGACATACTGCGTAGTGATTAATATAATGTAATACAAAATTTAAAAAATCAAAAGTTAAAAAATAAATTACACAATTTCATAATTTCAACATGTGATATTATTGGTTATTTCAACATCCTTACTTAGCAGTAAATTAATAATTCTATATTGGTCTCCCAATTTTTTTCTGGCCATGAAATATAGAAATTTGGAAACCAATGGAATCAGGGTATAAAAACATGTCAAGAAATTGTATTAAAAGGGCAGTCTTGGTCATGAGGGAATGAGAGAAATAGCATTTACAAAGCAAAAATGTTATAATCAGAGTAGATATCTTCATGGTTCAAGATCTGAATAGTAGAGCAGTTTGGCAGTGGGAAATCTTTTAGTATGAAACTAAGCAAATAAGCTGCTGAAGCACACTGAAGATAACTACAATTTGCTGTGGACGTATGTGCCAAAGGTGTCATGTGTATTATCATTACAACAGATTGATAGGACATACTATAATTATCATTCTACAGATGAAAGAAATAAGGCACAAAGAGATTAAGGAAAGGTCACATAGCTAGAAGTGATTCAACCCAGTCTGTATTCCAAAACCAGTCCTTCAATTTCCATGCTCTGTAGTCTCCAATGAAAAAGGTCATTAGAGTAATGGAAACCAAAGTACAGTAAGGCTAGGGAAATAGATGGGTCATCAGTAGGCTGGCTTGAAGAAGACTGTGAACCAAGTTACAAGATCCCAAATAAATAACAGTTAATATACAGCTGGCTTTTGGAGTTTGTTGGCCTCTAGTAACAATACAGCCTGAATATAAATCAAAGCCCAGAGAACAATGGCATACTTTCCCAGGAGCGAATGAGGTTAATTTTTTTTTCTTTTTTACTCCCCAGAAGTAATTAAATTCAGTGGCCTAGTACCCCTGGGAAATATTATTCAAAATGCAGTTTCATGGGAATTTGCTTTACAATAGTAATCCCACCTTAGCAAGAAAATGGTAGACTCATAATTTCACCTCTATTATCAAACAGAAAGATTCTCCATTTTTCACCTCTATCAACAAGTTGGTAGGGGCTTTATTACTTTTGTATATTTTTAAATATACCACTATCACTTTGTTCAATCTATCCTGGGATATGGTGTCTAGAATCAATTGCAATGTAGAGTAATAAACACATAAATTACTTTGTAATCATTAAACTGAAAAAAACATTTTTGATTTTTTATGTCAGTTATCATTTTTAAAATACATATATATTATTCATTAAACACTGTAATCTTTATTAATATATTTTACTAAAAATGATACAAGCCTCTTATTAATCCTCATGAAACCACATCCAACCTTCTTTCTGTTCACCATTACCACCTTCTACTTGTACCACATTTCTCACATGAGTCTAATATAGAAGTTTAGAAATTTCCCTAAATAAATGGACCAATTGGAATATTCTTTCTTTCATCAATATTATTTAAATTTTGTTTTTAGTACTCAGAATACTGAGGAAATTTACTTTCTTTTATTTAAAGATTTTTTATTTTATTTATTTGACAGAGAGAGCGAGACTACAAGCTGGCAGAGAGGCAGGCAGAGAGAGAGGAGGAAGCAGGCTCTCCACCGAGCAGGGAGCCCAATGCGGGGCTCAATCACAGGACCCTGAGATCATGACCTGAGCCGAAGGCAGAGGCTTTAAAAACCCACTGAGGCGGTGCCCCAGAAATTTACTTTCTATAATTGGTTTCTGCCTAATATTCAAAACATGTTAACTTCATAACTTCAATTTAACAATTTTTCTCGCCAATGTCATCTGTTTATCCTCCCATAGCCATACACATTTTTAGTTATATGTTTTTTAATTTTTCATGAAATATACATACATACAGAAGTTCATAAATGGCTGAGTGAATTATTATAAAGCAAAGCCCCACATAATTACCTCCTGGATCAAGAAACAGATCATTAATATCACCATTTGGAAAACTCCTTTTGAAAGAATACATCTAGGCAATGATCACCAATGACTGCTAAACTTACTGAAAGAAAGACAAGTGGGTAAACAAAACTATCTGTATTCTCCCCCCACCCCCCGACCCTCATGGAGCCTAAACCAAATCAAACCTCTAATTATAACTGAGTTTACAGTAAATAAAGGAGACAGAGGAACATTTAAACAACAACAGGGAGAGACAATTAACAAATATCAAGACTAGAAAACTCTATAGGGCAAATAACCTAGTTTCTTCAAACAACAAAAAATGTAAAAAAAAAAAAAAGAAAGAAAGAGAATGAGAGCTTGTAGAATAACCATATAGTTTCTCATCTAAAACAGGATATTTTAGAGAGCTAAAAGTGATATCACTGAAATAGGACTCTGGAAAATCCAATACATACAGTCACCCCACTCAAGAGGCATAGCAGTCAAATAAAAGAGGTTAGCCATTTTGTGGGTCCTGGTTTGAACAAATGAACTATTAATCAATTGAGAATATCAGGAAAATTTGAATACTGATTGGATAACTGATGTTAAGAAATTAAATTTCTTAGTGTGATAATAGTATTGTGTGTTTTTAACAACATGTCTTATAGGTACATAAAAATACCTCTACATTTGAAGACATATGATAGATAAGATTTGCCCAAAAATGATCCATGTTGTTGGTAGGCATAATGGGGTAATAAAGATGCAATAAGACAGTCCATAAATTCATAATTTTTTTTATTTTTAAATCTATATTACATATATAATATAATCTTATGTACTGCTCTAGCATATTAATTTTCCTGGTTATATTATATTTCACTGTATGACTACAACATATATATTTATCCATTCTAGGATGACTAGACATTTGGATCCTTTCCAATTTGGGGCTATTACAACATATTACAGGGACACATTCATGTATTCCTATTGAATGTGTACCTTGGAATGGAATTAGTATGTCAAAGGGTATGCATAGCTTTAATTTTGGTTGATGGTGTCAGTTTTTCAAATTGATTGTTCAATTCATATCTTCACTAGCTGGGTATCTTAGTTTTATGGGACTGCTATAACAAAATACTAGAGAATGGACAACTTATAAGCAACAGAAACTTAATTCTCATAGTTCTGGAGGCTTGAAGTCTGAAATCAGGGTACCAGCACAATCAGGTGAGGGCCCTCTTTGTGGTTCATAGCAAGCACCTTCTCTTCGTATCCACACAGAGAGACAGAATGATGCTATTGATAAACAGAGATCCTTAATTTTGATGTTTTAGTTTGAGTTCCTCCAAAATAGAAGGAGCTAGAGATCTGCGACCTGTTTTGTAAGGCACCAATCCCATTCATGAGGACTCCATCCTTATTATCTCATCATTTCTCCAAACCCTGACCTTCTAGTACTATCAACAGTAGGGGTTAGGATTACAATATGTCAATTTTAGGGGGACACAAACTTCAGACCACAACCCTGCATAGAAGAATTTGTATTGTTTAACATTTGGCATTGTACTTATCTGAATTTTAGCCATTCTGGTGGATGTGTAGTGGCACCTTATGTGCTTTAATTTGGATTTGTAGTTGAGTACCTCTTCCCTATGTAAATCGCCTGTATATAAAACAAGTCTGTTCTTCTAAAATATTATCTTTCTTTTTTATTTATAGGTTTTCTTTTCTAAATGTTCAGGATATAAGTTTTATTTGATTGCATTTTGTGAAAATATCAACTCCTGTGGGTTTATTCTTACTTTTTATTAACACCATTGGTAAACAGTGATTATTAATTTTAATGTTGTTTTAGTTTGAATTCCTCCAAAAATAGACCCAAGACAGGCACTTGCATGTAGTAGTTTAATTAGGAAATGATCGTAGGTATCAGAGGTGAGAGACTAGGAAGAGTTAGGGAGGAAAGGAAAGCTAATATAAAGGTGTGTTTTTTATATCACCACTCTAGGAAGCAGGGCTGAATTCTGCTACAACCTCCTGAGACCTGTACAGAATCCTTTCTAGAACTGTCTTTCTGAAGGACAGGAGAGTGAAGCATTTATCCCAGATCTTGCCCTACTGTTTTAGGACTGTGCTTAGGGTCATTAATCCCATACTTTCTTTTTTTTCTTTTTTTTTTTTTTTTAGATTTTATTTATTTATTTCACAGAGGGAGAGAGATCACAAGGAGGCAGAGAGGCAGGCAGAGAGAGGGGGGGGGAAGCAGGCTCCCCGCCGAGCAGGGAGCCCGATGCGGGCCTCGATCCCAGGACCCTGAGATCATGACCTGAGCCGAAAGCAGAGGCATTAACCCACTGAGCCACCCAGGCGCCCTAATCCCATACTTTCAGTTGTGTTTGCGTATTGGCTAAGAGAATCCTTGGTACTACAAAAGGTCCTGGGATAGAAACACTGTCAGAGAGGTGAGTATGAGTCATCATGGAACTATTCTTCCATAAGCTGTGGCTGAAATTAGAGATGGGTCAAGGGAATATGACATGAGCACCAATGGCAACTTTTAAAATGTAGTCCAATTTAATATTTTCCCCATGATTAAAGCATTTTGTGTGAAGTTTAAAAAAGATCCCTAATCCAAGGTCACAATGATATTTTTCTATAATATTATTTAAAATATAATTTTTTGATGTAATGTTTAAATATACAACCCTACTGAAATTTATTTTTGATTAGGGTACGATGTACAGTCAAGTTGCACTTTTATCCATCCAATTCTTTCTGTACCATATATTGAAAAGTCAAATATTTACCCATAATGTCATCTTTGCTCTAGTCAAGTATACAGATATGTGTGGATCTATGATAGACTAAATGTGACTGCAAATTCTTTGTCACTCCTCCCATCAAGAGGTAGAAAATATTTCCTGCCCCTTCACATCCCCTTGAATCTGGGCTGTCCCTGTAACCTGCTTTGACCATTAGAATGTGGCAAAATTGATGCTGTGTGAATTCATAAAATAAACCCAAAGATATGCATAGCTTCTTCTTTTGTATATTTGGAACACTCCTTCTTAGAAATCCTTAGAATCTTGTGAGTAGGCCAAACCTTGTGGAAAGGCCAAACAGAAACTTGAAATGCTGTAATCAATAGACCTAGTGATCTCTCAGCCAAAGGCCAGCACTAACTGCTAAACATATGAATAAGCCATCTAGGAAATTCTGTCCTTGTTGAGATTCCTGAAGACTGCAGGTCCACCTGATATCATTTTGAGGAAAAGAACCACTCTGCTGCATCCATAGAATCATGAGAGAAAATAAATGGTTGTTGATATTTAAGCCACTAAATTTGGGGACAATTTGTTACACAACAATAGATAATGAAAACAATAAGCTTCTGGGCCCCCTGTTCTGCTCCATTGGTCCATCTGTCTATTCTAGCCACAAAAATCTTAATTCCTATGGCTTTATAGTTAATCTAGTAGAACAATTCTTCCTACCCTGTTCTTTGTCATTAAGATTGTCTTATCTATGTTGACAGTCTGTATCTTTATGTAGATTTTAAAATTTGCTTTTATTTCAAGTCTCAAAAACTATACTTTGGGCTTTTGAACTGAATTGCATTTATCCATAAATAAATTTGGGGAGAATTAATATCTTGAATATTTTAATTACACTATAGTTCTCCATTTATTTAGGTCTTCTTTAGTATCTCCCAATAACATTTTATAATTTTATGTATAGGTCTTCCACATTTTTGTTAGCTATGTGTCTAATTAATTCATGTTTTTATGTTATTGAAAAGAGTGTTATAAATTGCATTTTACCTCATTGTTTCTGGTATATAGAACTACAATTGATTTTTATATTATTCTTATATCCAGCCACCTTATTAAATTTGCCTATTAATCCAAAAAAATATTTCCATAGATTTTTTTATGTATCCAACCATATCAAATTTCCTAGAACTTTTATTTCTTTCTTTAAAGCCTTATTTCCTTTTTCTTATATTTCTTTTTATTTTATTTTTTTTTAAGATTTTATTTATTCATTTGACACAGAGAGAGAGATTACAAGTAGGCAGAGAGGCAGGCAGAGAGAAAGGAGAGAGGAGGAAGCAGGCTCCCTGCTGAGCAGAGAGCCCGATGTGGGCCTCGATCCCAGGACCCTGGGATCATGACCTGAGCCGAAGGCAGCGGCTTTAACCCACTGAGCCACCCAGGCGCCCTTATATTTCTTTTTAATTCCTTATTACAAGTAAAACATTACAACACTAAGTAGCATTTTTGTTTCACTCTTGATCTCAGACAAAAGAATTTTAACATTTCACCACTACATATGATTTTCTGTAGACTTTTCAAAAACACCGTATATCAGATTAAGGAAATTCTCTTTTCCTCCAAGTTTGCTAAGACTGTATATCATGAGTAGATGTTGAATGTTTTTGCTCACTTTATTGAGGTAGCCATGCAATTTTTCTTTTTTAATGTAGTAAATATATTAATTAATTTTCAGATGTTAAATCAACCCTGCATTCCTAGAGTAAAACCTTAGTCCTGATATGTCACCCTTTTATATATTGCAGGATGAAATTTATATTTCCTTTAGGATGAATAATAATGTGGTTATACTTATGATAATATGTTTATCAACCTTTGCTATTAAGGTACATATTATGGCATGTGCTTCTGGCTTCTGATATTTCTGCTGAGAAGGTAGATGCTAGTCTAATTAATGCTTCATTGGAGCAATTACGGGCGGAAAAAAAGGTCTTAAAAGCATAAAAAATCAATCACAGCAGCTAGGACTTGAAGACATTTGGGTGAACCAGACATTTTTGGCTCACACTTCCTTTAGGACATCTACAAATTTGCAGCACAGGCCACAGAGGTGCGGAAAAGATGCATAGAGTGACATTTTGATGCTCTAGCTTTCTTCAATCTAAGGGATCTGGAGAAACAAAATTGGAGTGTGGGACTACCAAAGCAGTCAGGACTTAATGGTCTAAGATTCTGGAGAAAGAATAACTGCAAAGAAATGAGCCTATGTAGGGGTGGCTCAATACCTGCAAATCAACCAACATGATATACCACATTAATAAAAGAAAGGATAAGAATCATATGATCCTCTCAATAGATGCAGAAAAAGCATTTGACAAAATACAGCATCCATTCTTTTTTTTTTTAAAGATTTTTATTTATTTATTTGACAGAGAGAGAGAGAGAGATCAGATCACAAGTAGGCAGAGAGGCAGGCAGAGAGAGAGGAGGAAGCAGGCTCCCTGCCAAGCAGAGAGCCCGATGTGGGCCTCGATCCCAGGACCCTGGGATCATGACCTGAGCCGAAGGCAGCGGCTTTAACCCACTGAGCCACCCAGGCGCCCATACAGCATCCATTCTTGATAAAAACTTTCAACAAAGTAGATATAGAGGGAACATACCTCAACATCATAAAAGCCATATATGAAAGATGCACAGCTAATATTTTCTTCAACTGGGAAAAATTGAGAGCTTTTCCTCTATGGCCAGGAACAAGACAGGGATGCCCATTCTCACCATTACTATTTAACATAATACAGGAAGTCTTAGTCTCAGCAGACAGCAAAAAGTGATAAAAGGCATTCAAACCAGCAAGGAAGAGATCAAACTTTCAATGTTGCAGACAACATGATACTTCATGTAGAAAATCAATAAGGGTTCACCAAAAAATTGCTAAAACTAATACATAAATTCAGCAAAATCATAGGATATAAAATCAATGTACAGAAATTTGTTGCATTTCTATATACCAATAATGAAGCAGCAGAAAAAGAAATCAAGGAATCAATCCCATTTACAACTGCACCAAAAATAATAAGATACCTAGGAATAAACCTAACCAAAGAGGCAAAAAGATCTATACTCTGAAAACTACAGAACACTTATGAAAGAAATTGAAGAGGACTCAAAGAAATAGGAAAAAATTCCATGCTCTTGATTTGGAAGAACAAACATTGTTAAAATGTCTATACTACCCAAAGAAATCTACACATTTAATGCAATCCCTATCAAAATACCATCAGCATTTATCACATAGCTAGAACAAACAATCCTAAAATTTGTATGGAACCACAAAAGACTCCAAATAGCCAAAGCAATCTTAAAAAAGAACAGCAAAACTGGAGGCATTACAACTCTAGACTTAAAGCTGTACCACAAAGCTGTAGTCATCAAGACAGTATGGTACTGGCACAAAAATGGACATACAGATCAATGGAACAGAAGAGAAAACCCACAAATGGACCCACAACAATATGCTCAACTAATATTTAACAAAGCAGGAAAAAATATCCAATGGAAAAAAGAGTCTCCAACAAATGGTGTTGGGAAAATTGGATAGCGACATGGAGAAGAATGCAACTGACTACTTTCTTACTCCATCCACAAAATAAACTCAAAAAGGGAAACAAACCTAAATGTGAAACAGGAAACCATGAAAATCCTAGAAGAGAACACAAGCAACAGCCTCTTTGACCTTGGCTATAGCAACTTCTCACTGGACACATTGCAGGAGGCAAGGGAAACAAAAGTAAAAATGAACTACTGGGACTTCATCAAGATAAAAAGCTTCTGCACAGTAAAGGAAACAATAAAACTGAAATGCAGCCTACAAAATAGGAAAAGATATTTGCAAATGATATATCTAATAAAGGTTAGTATCCAAAATGTATAAAGACCTTCTCAAACTCAACATCCAAAAAACAAATAATCCACTTAAGAATGGGCAGAAGACATGAATAAACATTACTCCAAAGAAGATATCCAGATGAAAAGATGCTCAACCTCACTCACAATCAGGGAAATACAAATCAAAACCATAAGGAGATACTACCTTGCACCTGTCAGAATGGCTAAAATTAACAACACAGGAAACAACAGATGTTGAGGAGGATGCAGAGAAATGGGAACCCTCTCACACTGTTGGTGGGAATGCAAACTGGTGAAACCACTCTGGAAAACAGTATGGAGTTTCTTCAAAAAGTTAAAAATAGAACTATCCTACGACCCAGCAATTGCACTAGTCAGTATTTACCTAAAGGATACAAAAACACAGATTCAAAGGGGTACATGCACCCTGATTTTTATAGTGGTATTATCAACAATAGCCAAACTATGTAAAGAGTTCAAGTGTCCATCAACTGATGAATGGACATATATAATTCCGTGTGTGTGTGTGTGTGTGTGTGTGTGTGTGTGTGTGTGTGTAATGGAATATTACTCAGCCATCAAAAAGAATGAAATCTTGCCATGCAATAACATGGATGGAGCTAAAGTGCATTATGTTAAGGGAAATAAGTCAGTAAGGGGAAGACAAATACCATATGATTTCATTCATATGTGGAATTTAGGAAATAAAATAGATTATGGGAAGAGGAAAAAAGAGAGAAGCAAATTGTAAGAGACTCTTAATGATAGAGAACAAACAGAACTGATGGAGGGGTGTGGGTGAGGGATGGGTTAAATGGGTGATGAGTATTAAGGAGGGTAATTGTTATGATGAGCACTGGGTGTTATAGTTAAGTGATGAATCACTAAATCCTACTCCTGAAACCAATAGTACACTATATGTTAACCAACTAGAATTTAAATAAAACTTTGGGGGGGAATAAATTAAAAATAAATTTTAAAAATCCCTTTTCTGAGGGATTTTTATGGCCACGAAAAAAAGAAAGAAGCCTAAATTTTGCACTTACTTTCAGCTTGACACACTTGTTGAACCTTGAGCTCAAATCATTATCTGACCTCTATCTTTTCTATGCCTCTTTCCAAATCACTCTTTCCATTTGCTCCAGCCATGTAGCCATCTCTTCCCTCCCTCCTTGGTTTCCTGAATGCACTGTTCTCTCTCTTGCAAGATCATTCATTCTGTTCTAATTACCTGGAATTATTTCCTCCTTCCTCCCACAGACCCACCTCCAGAGGCATATAGGAACTGCAGTACAGATCTGAGATCCTAGCAAGAGGGTGAATGGACAAAAGACTTCTAATGGCACTGTGAGGGAAAAAAGAAGTAGGGAAAAAGAGAGGAAAAAGGTTTCTTACATGCCAGTTATAGGAGGTTTCTGTGTGGATTGATAAGTGACTTAATAAGAAGAATAAAAATATATTTTGTATTATCTGCTAGATTCCAAGGATATACATGAAGAACTAATGGTACAACTTTCTAGTAATGTACTATACCTACATTCTTTCCAAGGTATTCTAGGCATAACTAAGACCTTAAAAATCCATCATACTCTAGCTCAAGTGGATGCTTTCTTTTTATTTTATTTTATTTTATTTATTTAACAGAGAGAAACACAGCGAGAGAAGGAACACAAGCAGGGGGAATGGGAAAGGGAGAAGCAGGCTTCCTGCCAAGCAGGGAGCCTGATGAGGGGTTTAATCCCAGAACCCTGGGATCATGACCTGAGCCAAAGGCAGACACTTAACGACTGAGCCATGCAGGCACCCCATCAAATGGATGCCTTCTTGATAGATCTCCCTACATTCACTATTACTTCCAAATTAGGCCTGTCTTCTGGTAACAGATAGACTTTCTTAGAATTGAATTCATCCCATTTATTTTACTTTTTAATTATATATATATATATATATACACACAAACATATATATATATACAAACATGTATATATACAAACATATATATATATATATATATACAAACATGTATATATACAAACATATATATATATATATATATATATATATATATGTCAGTGTTATTTGGTTATTGTGTCTTTCTATCACTAGGTTGCTCATAAAGTAGGACCAATGTGATTTTACCCTGTCATTGTATTCACAGAGCCCAGTATTATGCAAGACACCTAGTATATGCTCAGATATCTTTTGCATGTATTAGTGAATAAATGTGATATGAAAATCATCTCTCTCACTTGAACATAATTCCATAGAGGAAGCTTAAGTTTATCTTGACAAAATGACAGTATTTAAAGAATTATAGGCTTGGCCGAGGAAAACTGAAATATTGTAGCCTAAACACAAGGATGAGTGTTAGCTCCAAGATGAGTAAAATAATTATAGTTAAGTTTCATACAATTTTGATAATTTATTAAATAAGCTACCTATAGAATCTTTCATTTAATAGACAGTTATTGAGTGTCCATCTTATATAATCTAAAGATTTCATCTATGCACTCACAGTATTCATAGGCAAGGAAAAAAATAATACATTCTAGTGTCATAGAAGGAAATGATGGTACATGGTAAATGGGAAAAAGCAAGGTCTTTAGATACTTATGATTCTGAATTCATACCCCACTTTAGTTTGTCACTATCTATGTGACACTGTGACAGTTATTTAACATTTTTGAGTCCCATGTCTCACATGTAAAATAATAGTATCTACTTCATGGTGTTACTGTAATGATTACTTGGAGAAAGGCATGTAATCTTTGTACAGAAGGGCACAATAAATGCTGGGCAGATGACATGCAGAGAAGAAAGAACATAAACTTTGGAATCAGAGATTAGCACCCTTGCTTGAACATTAGCTAATGAGTGACCAAAAGAAAGTTACTTCACACTTTATGACACTCAATTCTCTTCTCAACAAAATAAGCGTAGTAATACTAAGCTATCCTGCAATTAAAATTTATAGAATTACCACTTATAAAATTCCTAACACATTTCATGGTATAAAGTAAGCATTCAATAAATGAAAATTGAGAAAAAAGAGGAAGAGGAGGAGTAAAAGGAAAGGGAGGAGGAGGAGATGTTCTGTTTGAGGTACCATAGGTTCATATACAATGGAAATACATACCAGACAATTAAAAAAAATGTGTATCCACGACTCAGGCAAAAGGTTGAATTGAATATATAGATCAACAAAACAAATTCATTGTTGTTATTCTCTCTCAATACATATTATTTTTTCCAAACTATTTAACACAATTTGTAATTACACATGTATTTGCTTACTAGAATATTGTCTTCTTCCACAATTGGCTTCCATGATGGAAGGACTATGTTTTATTGCTCAGTGTATAAAACATAGTCGGGACTCAGCAAGTACTGTTAACTTAGAATTATAAACTGAAAATCTATATGTACAAAGAAAGATCAGTTGGTATGTGCCCTTGGTTGGGGGAAAAAAATAACCATAAGAAAATTTAAATTTAAATACAGAAATGACTACAGTCTCATAAGTTAGCCCAATGATTTGGACTTAATGAAACTGGTGAAAATATTTCTAAAATGTAATTAACATGATATTCCCATGAGCTGATGCCAGTATGAATAGCAAATACCTGTTAACATCATTGTCTGATATGCACTAGATGAACAATAAATATTATTGAATTTAAGATAAATTTATGAAATCAGTCATAGTCGGTGTATAATGATTTTATTTAAAGTCAATTTTTAAGACACCCTGCAAGCCATACAAAATATTTTAAAGTGAATCACCTAGCCAAGGAAAATATAACAGAGAGAAGTTAGAAAAAAACACAATGATTATAACTATTATCACACATGTATCAGTTGCAAAGTTCAATTTGTCTGATAGTTACTTATTGCAACAACAACAATTTAACAAAGGAATCTTTAGGAGATTTTTCAAGAGATTATTGTTGGTGCAAAACAACAGATATTATTATTCAGTGGAGATAGTGGTAAGAACCAAATGAAAAATAACATCAAAAAAGAAAGAGAAGAGAAGACGAGAGGAGAGGAGAGGAAGAGGGAGAGGGAAAGGGAGAAAAGAAGAGAAGGGAAGAGAAGAGAAGGGAAGGGAAGGAAAGGGAAGGAAAGAGAAGGGAAAAGGAAAGGAAAGAAAGAAGCAAGGAAAGAAAAAAAAGAGAGATACTCTAGCCAGAGAATAAAATAGGTCTACAAATGTTAATTTATAGGAAATGAAGTCAATCAATGTAACTTTTATCAAACAGCACATATCCTGCCAATTAAAAAAATAAAAGCTAATTTTTAGAGAACCAACCAAATCGTTTCAAAAAAGAAAGTTTTTAAATCAATGAATTAGATCATATAATGAATGCAGAAATCCATACTTTAAGAGTATGGAAACACACAAATACATAATAAAATAATTAAGCAGATACAACAAAATATTTTAAATTACTAAATCAATACCTGATCAAATAACTACAAAATAATAGAAGCAAAGAATTTTATAAAGGACCTTTTGGATTATCTAATATAATCTTCTTAATATACAGATTAAGAAATCTGTAGACAGGTAGGCAAGAAAAAAAAAAAAAGAACAGGATACCATAGAGTGGATGTTACAAATTGCCAAACACAGATAATGAAGTCAAAAAAGACATGAGCAGACATTTCTCCAAAGACATACAAATGCCTCAGATGCATGGAAAAGTGTTCAACATTATTAGCCATCAGGGAAATTCAAATCAAAACTACATTGAGATACCACCTTACACCAGTTAGAATGGCAAAAATTGACAAGACAAGAAATAACAAATGTTGGAGAAGTTGTGGCGAAAGGGGGACCCTCTTACACTGTTGGAGGGAATGCAAATTGGTACAGCCACTTTAGAAAACAGTGTGGAGGTTCCTCAAAAAATTAAAAATAGAACTACCCTATGACCCAGCAATTGCACTACTGGGTATTTACCCCAAAGATGTAGATGTAGTGAAAAGAAGGGTCATATGCACCCCAATGTTCACAGTAGCAATGTCCACAATAGCCAAACTGTGGAAAGAGCTGAGATGCCCTTCAAGAGACAAATGGATAAAGAGGATGTGGTCCATATACACAATGGAATATTACTCAGCCATCAGAAAGGATGAATACTGGACTTTTGCATCAGCTTGGATGAGACTGGAGGAGATTATGCTAAGTGAAATAACTCAAACAGAGAAAGACAATTATCATCTGGTTTCACTTATTTGTGGAACATAGGAATAGCATGGAGGACATTAGGGGAAGGAAAATATGAAGGGAGAGAAATCAGAGTAGTAGACGAACCATGAGAGACTATGGATGGACTCTGGGAAACAAATGGAAGGTTTTAAAAGGGAGGGTGGTGGAGGGATGGGTGAGCCTGGTGATGGGTATTAAGGAGGGCACAGATTGCATGCAGCACTGGGTGTTATATGCAAACAAACTACATCAAAAACTAATGATAGGGCGCCTGGGTGGCTCAGTGGGTTAATGCCTCTGCTTTCGGCTCAGGTCATGATCTCAGGGTCCTGGGATCGAGGCCCGCATCGGGCTCTCTGCTCTGCAGGGAGCCTGCTTCCCCCTCTCTCTCTCTGCCTGCCTCTCTGCCTCCTTGTGATCTCTCTCCCTCTGTGAAATAAATAAATAAAATCTTTAAAAAAAAAAAAACTAATGATATACTATATGGTGACTAACATAACACAATAATAAATAAATAAATAAATAAATAAATAAATAAATTGCCTAGAGCAATTAGAGTTTTGAAATAATGCAGTAAAAATAAAACATGTAGAGAAGAAAACATATAGAAATATATTTTGGTATTGGTATTAGTTACTTTTATTAATAAATTATATATGGGAGAAAAATGTAAAGAAAAAAGTTAAGGATGAGTTAGGAACTGGTTAGATGACTTTAGTCATTTCCCCCACAATGGGGGAAAACTGAGTATATGACTTTAGAGCACACACAAGCTGTCAGAGTAGGGGATTCAAATTTAAGCTCCATCAGTATGTTTTCTTTTTTCTTTTTTATAGAAGAAAATATTTTTTTCCTTTTCATTTTTTTAAAGATTTATTTATTTGGGGGGGAGGGGCAGAGAGAGAGAGAATACTGAAGCAGACTCCCTGCTGAATGGAGAGCCCAATGTGGGGCTCAATCCCAGAACTCTGAGGTCACAACCTGAGCTGAAACCAAGAATTGGCAGCTTAACTAACTGAGCCACCCATGCACCCCTAAGATTTTACTTTTTAAGTAATCTCTACCCCCGATGTGGGGCTTGAACTCATAACCCTAAGATCAAGAGTTGCACATTCCACTGACTGAGTCAGTCAGGCACTCAATGTTCCATCAATATATGTTTTAAATGGTTAGTATTTGAGTTTCCTGGGAAGAAAGTATAGAAAAGGAATACATATCTAAAACCAGACCCAGAGGGATTCCCATATTTAGGGTTAGGATAGAAGTGAAATAACCAGTAAAAAGAGGGGGAAAGAAGTAGGAGAAAATGAGAATAGTCTTGAAGTTTCTTGTAGGAGAAGGGCCAGTTTTTAAAAGGAGGGAGTGGCCAATTTGTGCCAAATGCTGCCTGGAATATGCTAAATTAACTCCCACCTTCCACAAACAATTCCTTCTGCCAGTTTCAGCCTTGGACTCTACATTTAAAAAAAAGTCTAAGAACATCTCCAATTTCCTACCTGAGGAGCAAAAACCATTTAGGCCTACAATATAAAAGGACAAAGTGAATGAATAAAAATGTGCCAATTTCCAGATATGGGTAATAATCTGGGATAATTTATATTTAATGAACATTTTACTACATAACAAAGTAAACCACAAAGAGATGAAATAGCTAAATATTTTTAAAGCAATTGCTACAAAACGGCAAGCTAAGAGTATAGAATATTAGATCTAAAAAGAATAACTTTTTCAGCTTTGAAGCAAAGAAGAAATAAGAATGGAAAAGATGAACAGATTTTAAAATGCAATCATTTAGGATTTCCAATCAATGAAAATGTCCACAAGATATAATGTTTGAAGTTACTAAAGGAGTTTATTGGACCAGTCATAGACAGGAAATAACCAACTTATCTTCCTCACCACTGTCTCTGACTGATCAGATCTTAAGCTGCTTGTAGTCAATTATAGAAAGCGTAAGTTCAGTTCAGTCTAATATCAAAACTCCAAACCATAAACTAGTGAAATTCTTCTTCTCTTCTCCAGTTTTGTCCTACCCTAGCCTCATAAATCTGCAGAATGAGAAGGAATGTAAGCACCTTCTTTACTTTTTCTTTACCCTGCTTCATAATCATTCTCCAGCTGCTATTTTATTCTCTCTAGAGTTGGGTCTGGGAAAGGTGGATTATGGGAAAGGGGCTGTGTTTGACATCAGGGCCTGCTTGCTTTCTCCTGAAGCATCTCAGAGAAATTCTCAGTTCCTTCAAAGTACGAGATGCCCTCTTATGTTGGCTTTTATTTTTTTAAGATTTATTTATTTATTTGACAGAGAGAGAGAGATCACAAGTAGTCAGAGAGGCAGCCAGAGGGGGGGGGAGGAAGCAGGCTCTCCACTGAGCAGGGAGCCCGATGTGGGCCTCAATCCCAGGACCCTGAGACCATGACCTGAGCCTAAGGCAGAGGCTTTAACCCACTGAGCCACTCAGGCGCCCTTATGTTGGCTTTTAAGACAACTTTCCTCAATCAGTAGTTTCTGAGGCTTTGTCTATTGGAAAATCTTCCCCTACCCAGAAGACTTGCTTCTCCTGGAAAATGACTCCTGGACTCTCCAGGGCAGAGTCCCTTTCAAGTTGAGTTGGGAAAGAGAACAGTTGAGTTCCCTTTCCCTACTCCATTTGGACAAGGAAAAATCCAAAAAACACAAACATCTTCATCCCATCTGGGTGGGAGTAATGCAGCTGGCTCCTCTCTAGATAGCCAGCCTGTCGTCACTTTTGAACTTCTCAGTCCAAAAAGACTGGCTGAATACCAGTCTCTTCTGTAACTTCAGCATCAGGAGACACAGGGTATTCTCTCTAAAAGGTTACCTTAGAGCTCATCCAACTTCCCTTGAACTGTAGAAATATCCCCTTTCCTCCTCCTTGGGGTGTGAGAGAAGAAAGGCCAAAGAACACAAGCAACTCTCTCTTCAAAGAAATTCTAGGTATTTGATCTCTGTCCTCTTCTATTTTATGCCCAACATAACCAATATGTATAATTGAGCCATTGTGTATTATATTGTTTTGTTTTTAGCCAAAACTCTGAGACAATGAAAAAATTCACAATCAGCACATTGTTTCACTGTTATAATTTTCTGGTGGGTGTTCTTCATTGCTGGTGATGCTGTAAATCAGTACAATGTTTTAGAAAGGGTTAAAGTCTTTCCACATAGTAATTCTACTAGAAATACTACCCCAAAAAGCATGAAAAGATTTATGAATGTAGACATCTACCACACCATTTCTTGCCTAAAGCAGCTCCCATATGAGAAATATTACTACAGTTAAATGATAAGAAAACCTGTTTCCTCAAAAATTGATATTAAGAGTTATTTTTATTCACTTCTCATTTCAACTTTTGTGTATCAGAACACTTAATGCCCTCCCTTAGTCTTGACTTCCTGATCTTATGTTCATTTCTCTGGGTCTCAATTTTGTTTTAATTTTGTTGCATATGAGATGATTTTTTGAGAAGATCCCTCAAGTAATTTATAGACTAAAGCAGACATAAAGGAAAGAATGAATAAGAAAACCCCACAAGAACAAATGTTCAACTGTCCAAATAGAAAAAATGGCATTGCTTGAGGCAACAGTCACTCAGAGATATCACATCCCTCCACCCAGACTATCACAACAATTTAATCAGAATCTCTAGGGGTGGGCTGAGACTTCATTTTCTTTAAGCAACCCCCATAGGTGATTCTAATGTATAGCCAAGGTTGAGAACCACGGCCATAAGGAGTATTGTCTAGAGAGAAAATGGGACAAGCAATGGAACCCATGAGTAATGTGTATTATGCAGCCATTCAAAATTGTAACTATGAAGAAAACAAGGTAGAAGATAGTACAACCTCTAAAAATGGCACACAAAGCCCCTTATTATCTTGTCTCTGTTTCTACTATTACTTCACGGGCTTTTGCATCCCATATGTTAGTTTCATCAGTTAATTTGTAGGTTCCTAAACATGCCAGGTCCTTTTAGGCCTCAGCCTGATTCTCTTCCTCATCCACCTAGATCATTCCTCCTCCTTGCTATGACAGCTAAAGTGCATTCTCCTATAGACAGCTTTCCTGACCTTCCAGGCTGACCTGGGAGATTGTGGGCATTATAACACTTCCTGCTAAAAATGGAACACATCACACTGTATTGTAATTGTTGGTTTATTTATATTTCAGTTTTTATCACTTTAAAAACAGGAACACATTTCCTTCATCTCTGAATCCCAGTACTTACCAAAGTTTCTTATCCCAGAAGAGGTGTCCAACAGAGGATGGGTTGAATTTTTAAATGCATATGATATAGTAGAAATGCATATTATGTAAGCATTAAATACATAGCCTATAAATGAAAGGAAGGAAGGGAAAGAAGGAAGGGAGGGGGGAAGGAGAATACTAACATTTACAGAATATATTCTAAATGACTATATTTATAACTTCAAGAAATTCTCACAACATACTCTAGAGTAAATATTATTTTCCTTATTTTAGAAGTGACAAAACTTAAGACCAAGAGGTGTTTTAGTTTTTTTTTTTTAAAGATTGATTGATTGATTTTAGAGAGAGAGAGAGTGAGTAGGAGCAGGGAGGAGGGGCAGAGAAAGAGGGAAAGTGAGAATCTCCAGCAGATCCCCCTTGAGTGTGAAGCCCAACTCCTGGTCTGGATCTCACAACTCTGAGATCATTACCTGAGCTGAAATCAAAAGTTGGATGCTTAACTAACTGAGTCACCCAGGTGCCCCAAGGCTGTGAGTTTTAAATAAATTATCTAACACTGAGTAGTTAATAAGTACCATTTTCAGCTTCTGAACCCAGGTTTGTATAACCAAAAGTACCCTGAACTTTAAAAATTAAAAATTATATTATAGCCTTGATTTAGGAGGAAATTACAAGGTATTTGAGTTTAGAGGCTAAAGGTAGAGTAAGTCATGCAGACAAGAAAGCCAATACATATCCTATAGTGTTCAAAGTAAATCCAAAATTACAGTCTTTGTAGAACAAATTTGGTAAAACCATACTACTGAAAAAAATCACAATAATTTAATATTCTTAAGTATAATGTTTTTGTGCATTTAACCATTCTAAATTTAAGCCTCCAATAAAATTCTATCATATTTAACACTGTAACCAGATTTTCCCTGCTAGGGTATATACGGCCATTCTGCAAATTAAGTTTTTCAGGACCAAACAGTATTGAAATCCTTTATTTCTTCAACTTCCTAGTATTAAGTCAATCAAAATTGAAACAAAATTGTAGTACCTATATCTCTGTGCCTATAATTTGCAATATCCTGCAAACAAGTTATTTTGAAATTTCATAAGCTGTGTTAGTCATAAGAAACAAGCAAGAGAAACTATCCTAAATCCACAAGCAAATCCATAATAAGTAATTGTAAGTATTAAGCAAGATGCCTTGAAATTAAGGGCAAACACCTATGGGATACAAAGAGATTACAAAGCTGAATTCTCATTTTCCACTTTCTCTAAAACCCAAAAATATGTTGAAAAAGAGGAAGTTTCAAAAATAAGAACAAAACTCTTTATTAATTTTATATCTATAGTTGAGAAAACTGAGGCTCAATTCATAAGAGTCTTGCTCAATTACTCATGGTTAAAGCAGTTAGCATTTGAAATCAGCTCATTGAAAGCCAAACCCATCTCTATACTAAGTGTAATGTATCTCTCCATTATTGGTCTCTGTAGTCTTCCAAAATCACAGCAAAAAACTCCAAGGTAGACCTTCTCTGTTTATTTCATTCTTTTTTCTCCTTTGGTCAGAGCAGTTGTTTTTTAATCTATCTTTGTTTATATTCCCTGTAGCATAAGATTTCTAGCAATATTGTCATATTTCTCCTTGTATTTTTGTTATGCATATAAAGCAATAAAATATATTTATTTATTAACAAGTTCACAGAGAATGCTGTGTAAAATGATTACAAAATATTACTCCTAATAGCAAGTTTTTGCATCGAGATAAGATTTCACTATTGTTATGGAAGACTAACTTAAGTAAAATAATTAAATGAGGAATAAACACACTGCTCAATACTGGAGATATATTGTTAGTGGATAGGAAATGGAAAGGAAGGAAAACATGACTAAAGAGACTCTCAAAATGTATCTAGCTATCCCCAATGAGGAAAAATGTCTTTAACCTGACATATTATATCTCAGGGTAGTAAGAGAACTTGCAAGCAAGATTATCAAAACACAGTTGACAATATTTAAGGCAATCGTTGGATGCTAGAGGTATTCTTGGGGTAGGGGGAAGAAAATGGAACTATAGACAATATTCAAATTTGTCAAATTCAAATGCCTCTAGGGGGCAGACAAGTAGTTTAAATGAGTGAGGTAGACTAGTGGGAGCACATACTCAAATGGGGAGCATAGACTTTGTCTAGAGTGAGCAGCACAACTCAGTTCCAATCACTTGTTTGTATGAGGGCATATGCCCTTAAGTTGGCAGGCCCTATAATTCTTCAGGAGTACTAAAAACTCTAGATTTTAATGTTAAATATTGAAAAACGTTAAATTGAAAAAAGTACTTAAAGGTCAAATACAAAAGAAATAAAAAATCTGATGAAAAAATTCTGCCTATGCTGGATTCAGATGTCAGCCACTTATTTACAAATGTTCACTATTTTTTTCCATTTGGAAGTAAGAAAAGTAAGATTTCCTTCAGAATTACAAAATTTACATAAAGCTGGATGAATATGAGATATAAAAGAAATCTAATGAAAATGAAAGACTTTCAGGCAACCAAGGCTTGACTGAATGAATGAATATGCCCCCCGCAAAAGACCTGTCATTCTGAAAGAGATTGGTATGTCTAGAACAGAAGGAAATAAAATTGATAAATAAATTATAAATTGATTATAAATTGATTTGATTTGATATTTGACAAATTTGATAAATTGATTTGTGTCTCATTATAAATTGATAGAATAGTAGTTTTGTTTGTACATCTCTCTCCAACGAGTTTGGCTAATAGAAGTTCCTTCCTAAGAAACAAATCCATTCACAGCATGCTCAAAGGTGAAAAAAAGAGCTTAAATTTTGGCAAATACACTGAAGCAAATTTTACTTTCTGCATTTTGTTGGTGGACACCAGTAAGCTTTTTTCCTAAAACTACCATAATTTAGTATCCACCATTTTTTTTTTACTTCATTAGTGCCAAAAAACTAAAAATGTTGCAATTATCCAATAGGCAGGAAAAAAAAAGTTTGGGAGATTTCCACAATCAAATAGAATGGTGAGTTTAACATTGATCCTGAGCAAAATTCCACGATGGAATGATAGCGTTTGTAAGTACATTATAGAAATGCCATGGATCCGGTAAGCATAATTTTTAAAATTAATGAGTCCAAGTAATATTTATCTGAATTAAATTTAAAATCTTCCATTCCAGTTCCTAAAACCAAATGTCTAAAGTAGATTTATAACATCAAAATACACATATTTGGGGAGAAAAACTGAACTTTTTGGCAAAAATACCAAATTGAGTAAACAGCATAATTAATGGAAGCTTAGTTCAATGGAATTAAAGTTTTCTTCACATAGGAGAAGGGTAATAATTAGTGATGATTCTCTATAAAGTCAAACCCATATCCAGGTCTGTGTTCAGGCCCAGGTACCATTTCTTAATAGGCATAGGCTTATGAAACTCACTTGGAAAAGAGGACATAATGGAGGGCAACTGAAACAAGTTATATGGGGGAAAAATTGAAACAACTAAGGCTATTGGGCCTTCAGATGGAGAAAATCAAGTAAGATATAAGAATCATTCTCTGGTACAGCCACTGTGGAAAAAAGTATGGAGCATCCTCAAAAGTTAAAAATAGAATTACCCTATGATCTAGCAATTGTACTACTAGATACCCAAAGATTACAAAAATACTAACTCAAAGGGATATATGCATCCTGGTGTTTATAGCAGCATTATCTACAATAGCCAAATTATGAAAATAGGCCAAGTGTTCATCAACTGATGAATGGATAAAGAAGATGCAAGATTATATAGATATATACACACACATACACATATATACATATATATACATACACATATATATATACACAAATACATATACATATCATGGAATATTACTCAGACATAAAAAAGGAATGAAATCTTGCCATTTGCAATGACATGGATGGAACTAGAGAGTATTATGCTAAATGAAATAAGTCAGTCAAAGACTGACACCAAATGATTTCACTCATATGTGGAATTTAAGAAACAATGTTTCTTAACTATGTTAAGACTGTTGTATACCTGAAATTAATCTTATGTTGTATATGTTGTATACCTGAAATTAATATTACACTGGATGTTAACTAACTGGAATTTAAATCAAAACTTTAAAAAAATAATCATTTTCTAATATCTGAAGAGTCACCATAATGTCAAAAGATTTGTTCAGTCTGATCCCAAGGAATAGTTTCAGAAAAACATTTCAGTTCACTGTAACGAAGGATTTTCTCAGGATGAGACATGCCCAAAGACAAAATGGACTGTCCCAGGATGCAAGAATATTTATGTGGATACTGAATAACTACGTAGGGGAACTATTACATTTGGGTTTCAAAAATTGAACAGCTCATTGGATTTGGCTAATGATTTTAAATACTTATCTGAAAAACTTAGTGTTTTAAGGATTTCCTTGTATATATCATCCAAACCTAATTTTTAAAAGACTCATTTTATTTTCTTACAACATACACAAAAACAAAATAAAAATGCATTAAAGATCTGAATGTGAGACCTGAAACCACAAAATTCTTAGAAGAAAACATAGGCAGTAATTTCATTGATTCAGCCATGGAAAAATTTTTGTAGTTATGTCTCCTCTGGCAAGGGAAACAAAAGCAAAATATACCACTGGGGCTATATCAAAAAAGCTTTTGCATAGCAAAGGAAACCATCAACAAAACAAAAAGCTAACCTACTGAATGGGAGAAGAGAGTTGCAAATGATATACTGATAAAGGGCTAATATCCAAAATATATAAAGCACTTATACAACTGAACACAACAAAACCCCCAAATAACCCAATTAAAAGTGGGCAGATTACCTGAATAGACATTTTTCCAAAGAAGACATACAGATGGCCAACAGATACATGAAAATATGTTCAAGATCACTAATCATCAGGGAAATATAAATTAAAACCAAATGAGACATCACTTCATACTTGTCAAAATGGCTAGAATCACAAACACAAGAAACAATAAAGTTGGCAAGGACATGGAGAAAAAGAAACCTTTGCTGGTAAGAACACAAATTGGAGCAGCCACTGTGGAAAACAATATGGTGGTTCCTCAAAAAATTAAAAACAGAAATGCCATATGATCCAGTAATTCCACAATCAGTTATTTATCCAAAAACAAAAGAAACAAATTCAAATAAATATATGCACCCCTATGTTTAATGCATCACTGTTTACAACTGCCAAGATATGGAAATAACGCAAGTGTCCATTAATAGATAAATTACACTGGACTATAACTCAGCCATAGAAACAAATAAAGCCTTGACGTTTGCAACAATGGATGGAACTAGAGGTTATAATACTAAGTGAAATAAGTCAGAGAAAGACAAATACCATAGGATTTCATTCATTGCAGAATTTAAGAAACAAAACAAATAGACAAGCAAAGAAAAAAAAAGAGACAAACAAGCAACAACAACAAAAAACCCAGATGCTTATTAAATAGCAAGAACAAACTGGTGGTTGCCAGAGGGAAGGCAGTTAGGGGGATGGGTTGAATTTAAATTAATTAATGAAGTATAAATAAAAATACTTGTTTCTCTATTTTCACAACTTTAATTTTTAAAACACACTGAAATGTGTTAAATATAAATATTATTCATTTACCAGTGTGTTTTCCTATGTCACCAGTTATCCCATTTGGGTACCATTCTGGCAGGTGTTTTCTCCAGCACAGGTGTGCCCCATATTCGGCTAATTGCTAGACACTGCCATGATGTATAAGCATAGCATATAGCACATAATCTCTGACAGGCAAAGTTGATTGTATGACGACAAATGAATACATAGTAAAGTGTGTCCTGAATAGTATTAGAGATAATTTTAGTGTTTAAATTTAGGTACTAATTCTCTGACTGTTTAAGGAATGTAAACTGTTATGATAGTTACCAATTCAATTTTGAAACCAAAATTTCCTCTATCTTTCAAGCTTCTATATCTGCTCATTAAAGAGGATAAAAACATTGCAAGACACTCTTTATAGGATAGTTATCATTTTTAACTCTTATCTGTATGATTCAGGATGATCTGATACTGTGCAACCAAGAAAAAACACAGAACTAAATGATAACTGAAGCAGCCAGAGGACAGAAACCAACATACATACCCTATAATTTCAAATGTTGTGATCATCATTTTGTACTGGACTCATTGATTGATGTTATGGTAAGAAGTATAATAGGGGCACCTCAGTAGCTCAGTTGGTTAAGCATCTGTCTTTCACTCAGGTCATGATACCAGAGTCCTAGGATCAAGCCCAGTATTGGGCTCCCTGCTCAGTGGGGAGTCTGCTTCTCTCTCTCCCTCTGTGTGTTGCTCTCTCCCTCTCTCTCTCTCTCTCTCTCTCTCTCTCAATTAAATAAATAAATATTTTTAAGAAAGAAAATATTATAAACATGAACACATATGATATTTGTGGCTAGTAAAATATCATATTTATCTGTTTAATTGCTGGGGATTCTGAGAAAAATTTTAATTTTAAAATGTACTTTCTGATATTTAAGTGTATATAGAAAGTACTAGCATAATCATTAAAATTCTTTAAAACTTGTGAACCTATGATTTTATGTGATTTAACATTGTTGGTAGGAAAACTCTAGCATGTCTTTACTATGTCTTGTAAATAATTTTCTAAAAAGGGACAGCCCTAACTTAAATGATGACATAGTGTTTCAATACTACATTAAGATATATAGACATAGATATCAAATAAACCTCTATTTATTAACATGCCTTTCCCTCAGTTCATACTTCATGTTTACAACATGTAGGTTATTAAAATTTACCCTGTCCTTTATGTAAAGTATAAATGAGGTATAATTTAAACATTAAATTATTTTGTTCTAGTCAATTACACTATATGTTTGTTTAGTTTCATGGAATTAATGTGAAAGCAAGATTGTAACTAGATTCAGTGAAACAAGATTATTCAAACCCTTTATAAAAAAGTACCATACGGTATTTTTAGAAAGACAATAAAAAATATATTATTTGAGAATGAAAAGCAAGAAAGATTCACTTGACCTCATAGAAACTGACAGATAGAAAGTGAACTTATTTGACCAAGCGACTTTGGCTGTCAAGCAATTTCCGGTCCTAAACAGCAATCTGGCCCAGGCCTCAGAGTCATCAGAATAAAATCTGAGAGCCATTTTATAGGAGAATCAAATAAGATTTGGAATGAAAATTTCACTGCAAAGCAAGAAAAATTTGCAATAATTTTCTATAATATAAGAAGACTTTTTTAGCACTTTTATTGCAGAAGCAATTCTAAATAACAGAGCTTTTCTTATAATAGCATTTCTATAATAATGGTGTTTTATAACAGAAGTGCTATTATTACAGAAATGGCATTATAATAGTGGCATTATTATTGTTGAATCTCTCCTATAACAGAAGTGCTAAATAAGCCTATCTATATTAAAGAAATTTCAAATTTCTTCCTGCTCAGAGCTAAAAGTGCTTTGGGCACTTTCATATGATCATATTACAACCAATCTTTTATGGGTTGACCCAACACTGAAACATATGACCAGTTCACACAGACTCCCAGGAAACCTGACATTGAACTAGGAGTCAAAACATTTGAGTTATAGTCTCAACTCTACCATTAGCTACTCAGTGACCTTGAGCATCCTGATTCTCCTCTGAGCCTTTTCCTCCAGTTCAAAAAAAAAGAGAGAGAGAGAGAGAGAGAGAGAGAGAGAGAGAGAGATTCTTTGTAATTCTCAGTGAAAAATCTTCCTATTACTAAAAAACTTAGTTGGTGCCAAATCCTAATAGCATCAATTATACATTTTAACTCATTTTAAACCCATTGATGTGCTACTTTGTAGTTGTTGTATTTATTCCACTGGAATAAATTTATATTCTCAAGTTAAGCTAAATAAATGTAAGAATTGTTTTGGAAAAAAAAAAACCTTACCTTAAATGGTCAGCACAGAGCCATGAATCTAATGGGTAATTTTTCTATTTTAATTAAAATGCAACTGATAACAAATTCTAAAAATCCAAGCAGAATCAGAAAATAACAGCTTCATTCTGAAGTTAGTAAAATACTGTTCGAGATCTTGAAACATTTTCAGATTAAAGTAAAGCAATAAAATATTAGAATAAGGTTGGAAGTAATAAAAAGATATCATGTTCAATAATAGAGTTCACAAAATTGCCTCAAATCTTATGTCCATATCAAATATATTAACTGTAAATTTCACTTCTCATTTAATAAAGTATATATTGCTTTGCCATATATTTAGGGAGTATTCATCAAAAGAACTTAACTATATATGGAAATAAGTAAATTTAAGTTTATAAAATTCTACTTTTTATTAAGGATATCTTGTAATCCTTGATGATGAGTTTACAGCAGAGAAAAGACAGGAATGATTTTAAGTTTCAAAGGTACTGACCTTTTTAACATTAAAATAAAATCCTATATATTTCTAGGTGGATACAATTAGATTACAACATCTGTTAAGGAAACAGTTTGAGAAACAGTAAAGTAAAGGAATTCAGTATATATTCACATTCTCTGCAGGCATTATTTTCACATTTTTAGACTATATGAATGCTTTCAGTGTATACTCTAATAAAATGAATTTATTTTATTATTGATTGAAAGCAAAGGTTTTGTTAGAATATATATACATACACATACATGTGTATGTGTATAATGTTTCATAAATATATATGTATGTATGTACACATGTATATAAATATCACACATATACACTCCATTGCCACCAAAGAAAAAACAATTCTCTTTGAGATAATAACCATACCATTTTTGTTCATCATAATGAATGACAGCCATCAAGAGCTATCATTTAGAAAAAATTTAAGACATTGCAAAAAAAAATGGTAATAGCATTTTTAACCCAAATGGAAGAATTAGAAAAGAACAAAAAAAAGAGAGCAGGAAGGAAAGGAAGAGAAGTTAATGATTATTTTTAATAAATTACTAAGAGATAGATTCTAGGCAGGGACTCCATGAGTCCCACTCTGGCTGCACAAATGCTCATATATCCACACAAAATCCACTTACTAAAGCCTATTAGCTCAATCTACAAGAAAACGGTACTGAAGTCCAAAATATTGGGATATAGTCTTCAGTAAGATACTTAGTTTCCCTTTGTTCTTTGAGGAACTGGGTTGTAAAATGGATTAAACACCAGCTTATGTGCCAGATTCCATTCTACCTAGATATTTTGATATCATTGACATTTTCAATATTTGCTGTTTTCAGAGGTTATTATAATTATTATTATCATCTAATGAGAAAAATTGGAAGCTCAGATGAAATTAAAGCCACTTAATCTACAGTCACACAGAGACTATATGACAGCCTCCTGACCAACAGAAAACTTAACAGATATATTGGTCAAGAGGCAGGAGGAATTGGACAGGATGGATCAATCTAGGCAAATTCATTCTGAATATGAAGGAGTTTCTCTACAGGCTTGGTGGAGCTATGAGCAATAACATTCATAGGAAGATCCAAAAATATCAAAAAGAAAGGCATCTTAAATATTGCCAATTACAATTCTTCTATTCTACATATGAGAGAGAGAACCTACCCATGGTCTGATTTCAGACTTAAATCCTGGGCTTCTGTCTCCCAGTCTGGGTCTCTGTCCTCTACGGGACAGGAACTCTGACCAGGGGCAACACATGTTATTATCATTTTTACTAATTATTTCTATCATTAAATCATGATAAACAGAAAGCTGATTTTGCAGTCTTTCTCCAGTGAATAATAATATCAAACTGAGAAAACTCTTTTGCAGGAGGTGCTAAAGGGAATCGTCTTAGAACATTAAGAAAATCACTTGACTACTTGTGCAGTGCCTCAGGTAAACCAACACAGGCCCTCCTTTATAATCACACTGCACTATTATCTAATACAGGAGTTCCAGATTGTCTTTGTGACACAACCCCCTTCTTAGATAGTGTTTTTAATTTCATGAAAGCAAACACATACATAAAAAAGCAAGTATGCTAAAATTTCAATATAAAAATGGTTTTTTAACTGCTTTATTGGGGTGTGATTGACATAAAAATCTATATATATTCAAGTTTGGAGATAAGTATATATTCATGAAATTATCATCATTACCAATGCCATAAGCTTATCCACGAAAAGACAAATTATTATTCTCTATGATATCATTAAATAAGAACATATAGCAACATTTCTAATGATATTAACTTAAAATAGTGATGAGGGTAAATAATTTTTAAATTATCTAAAATAATTGTAGTGTAATATTAAAACATCAATGATTTCTATTAGTACTAAAACCACAAGTACTGCTAACACACCACTGTGGTTTGTTGCCTACTTTCATAAGTGAAGGAAGTGTTAAGTTTTATTACAGGTTAATGAGAATAATAATGTAATTTTTGCTCTCTGAATTATATCCACATACCTCTTGTGAACCCCAGATTTTAAAAATTCTGATTCTAAAAAAAAGTTGGATAGTGTGATAAAGTGTGATAATGAAATGTGATAAGGTGTTTGGCAAAGAAAAATTTCTGGAGGTTTTATTTAAGTTCCCAGGAGACTGACCAACCAAAGAATAGGATTCCTATATCCCCCAAACTCTTAATGGTTCGTGGCATAATGTCTGTGTTCCAAAATTCACTTTATATATTCAACTTTATTAAGGGATTTTCGGTATTTGAAACAACTGAAATTTCTCAGAGTCTTTGCATTCCAGGGCTCTAAACATCCAGAGGAAAGGGGAAGAACTGGGAGGGAGGAGTGTGAAATACTGGAAATTAGCTGATTTTTTACAAAAAAAAAAAATCATCAGGCATCACATAGAGAAGGGAAGAAGGGTTTGAAGGTAATAAACCCAATTAGTGGATCAAAGGATAAGATGCCACATTTTGAAATAAAAGAGTGATAATTTTAAGCAGCAAGAGAGAGATTAGAATAGAGAAGTGATAATGCTATGCAGTTTAGTCAGGAGATGTTAGGAAACGGAATAGTAAAAGGGGGGGACCTCTATGAAAACAGCTGCCTAAAGTCATCATCTCTTAATTTTTGGATCCTGGTTACAAAGATTTTATTTACCAGTTTATATTTGTATACTATTACCTTTCGTTTTTGTTGTTTTCAATTTTTTTCCTTAATTATTCATTTCTCTATCATTTCTCTTAAATTGCTCTTTCTTTATCATTCATAATAAACAATCATCCCAGTTTTCTCCCTCATCTACAAATTCTATTATTTTCTCCACAATTTAAAATAGTCTCCAAAATCAAACATTGCTTGCAAACAGTTTTCTCCACCAATTCCTAGTTGTTAATTAGCACTCAACATCTTGTATGCACAGTATCCGTTCACCATGCAAAAAGCATACGGAAAAATACATGTGGTGTTTATATAGACTATGTGGAGCTAAACATTCTTGATCTCTGGAGTCTGTGAGTACCATATCAAAATGCAACTGTGGTCCACCAGCCAGCATCCTAAAACTTCATAGGGCTGAGTTCAGGATAAGAAGGGAAGCCCTCTGACCACCAAGACCCGACAGACAAACCATGGACCATGGGCAAACCAACACTCCAGATTTCAGGTCCCTCACTTATAGAATGGGAATATAATCTCAATAATTCTTTACAATAGATTGGGAAGGAGACAAACCATAAGAGACTCTTAATCTCACAAAACAAACTGAGGGTTACTGGGGGGTGGGAGGGTAGGGAGAGGGTGGATGGGTTATGGATTTGGGGACGGTTTGTGCTATGCTGAGTGCTGTGAAAGGTGTAAACCTGATGACTCACAGACCTGTACCCCTGGGGCAAATAAAAAATAAAACTTAAAAAAAAGAAATTATTACAGTGACTATTTGTGTGTATTTGATGTTTTTTTCTGTTTGGGCTTTATTGAGTTTCTCATAACTGTGGGTTTAGCATTTTTAAAATTTTGTTTATTATTTCTTCAAATATTTTTGAGCCCTCTCATTTTTGTCCTTTTGGAGTCTAATAACATGCATATAAGACTACATGGTATTGTACCATATGTCACTAATACTCCCCTTTTTTCCAGTCTTTTTCTTCTCTGTGTTTCATTTTGGATGGTTTCCATTACTATATTTTTAGATTAACTGATCTTTCTTCTGTAGTGCCTAATCTGCTATTAACTCCAGCCAAAATATTTTTCATTTCGTATATTATATTTTTTATCTAGAAATTGGGTCTTTTTTAAATCATCCTTTCCTCTACCTTCTTGAACATAGTAAATGTTATTTATAATAGCTGTTTTAAAATCCTTGTCTGCTAATTCTAACACCTCTATCATTTCTGGGTCCATTTCTGTTGATTAAACTTCTCCAGTTATGAGTCATATTTCCTGTTTCTTTGTATGTCTGATATTTTTCATTGGAAGTAGACATTTTAAATTGTACTTTTCTGCATGCTGGATTTTACTGTATTGCATTAAATATAATTGAGGTTTGTTCTAGGACATAATTAAATTATTTAGAATCAGTTTGACTCTTTGAGTCTTGCTTTTCAGCCTTGTTAGCATGGTTCCTAGGAAGCCAGTAGTTTAGGGCCAATTTGGACCCACTATGAAGGCAATATCATTCTGAGCTCTCTACAGTGCCTTATATGTTAGGAGTTCTTTCCATTCTGGCTGGAAGGAACACAGACTATTCTTAGCCCTATGTGAGTTTCCAGGATTGTTCTGCCTGATCTCTCATACTGGTTTTTTCCTGGCATCAGGTAGTACCCTCACCTACCTATTATAAATCAGTATTCAGCCAAAGACTCAAGGGGACCCCTCAGTACATCTCCAGAACTCTCTTTCTGTGGCTCCCTCTGTCATATTTTTCTGCACTATTCCTAGTGGTCTTGATCTCCCCACCCCTAAATTTCTGCCTCCTTAACTCAACAAGACCAGCAGGCTCTGTTCAGATTGCCCTTACCTATGTTGCATCCTGGAAATGCTTTCCAGTCAATATGCTACGGTGATCACAGGGTTCTCCTTGATGTTCCTCTTCTCTCTGGAATCATTATCCTGTATGGCTTCTTGTCCAAACTGTGAAAACTGTTGTTTAATAATTTGTCCAGTTTTTAAGTTAAAGGGAAAGGAAAAATCAAGTCCCCGCCACAGTATTCTTGGAAAATGAAATCCTGACTTCCATGTCCAGTATTCCATTTGAATGCTGAACAGAATAGCTCTTCATTAAATTTCTACCAAAGCCAAACTAGAACAGAGAACCAAGATAATTCAACATATATCCTAAATACCAATATTTTTTTAAATAAGGTAGCAACAGCATAAATGCAAGGGAGTGAAATATGATGCTGGTGTTAGGAGGTAGAACTACTAATCTTGGGATTTTGTTATAAGGTGTTTTGGGAAAATTAATTTGATTTAAATCCATGTTTAATATATTTTAAAATGAGATATTACTGTATGATTAAGCATATCAATTGGAAAGTAACTTTAAGGTGTTCATTTTTCTTTCAAGGACAAGGTAAGACATCTAGAGACAAAACAGCTAAAGGTTTTCTTAGTTCTGGGTGCTCATAAGGATGAAGATGTGGTTTATTTGCCCCCTGCATAAGTGTAACAAATAACAGGCAAACACAAACATGTGATTTTGCATATTGGTCAAGCCCTGCACAGTAAAATGGAGTTTTACAAGTAGGCTTTGTACCATAACCTGATATAGCCACATCTCAATATTCAATCACATACCAAAATTCAATGTAACACGTAAGTTTCAATTCTGGAGTAGAACTAATGGCTTTAAAGCCAATGCTATCTCATAACTGTGTAATACTGGTCAAGTTGTTTCTCTGAGTCTCAGTTTTACTATCTATAAAATAGGGACAAAAGTATTTTTTAGGGAAAGATTAAATATGATATTGTATAGAATCTGAACTTTATACAGAATCAGTCATATCTTGTCAGCTTTCACTGCACATCGTAAAGACTCACGAAAGCCATCTTCTTTTCCCTTCTATGCCTGGTTTCATAAGATGAGGTCAGAAATTCTAATTATGATTACAGACAACATGAACTTTCTTCCCTTAAGAAAAAAGAATATATTACTTCTAAAAAATATTGTTTTGAATAGAAAATCAATACTTCACAATGAATCAGATTCTATAATGCTCAAATTATACTTGCCTTTTCATACATGTGACAATAACAAAAAGGGTTCTCATGAGAATCTTTCTCAATTTCTACAACAATTGTAGGCACAACCACTTCAGAGGTATATTTTCCAAATAAGTAACACTTTAAAGGAGACTTTTCAACATTTTTGTCAATGCATTTATGTCATCTTCTGTCATGACACTGGGTCTACAAGATTGTTTTATCATAAAACAATATGCTTATTATCTATTACATATTTTCATTATCTATTACATATTTTCATGATCTATAAAATCTTCCCATTATATGTTGAGGTTTAAAAACATAAACCTTCCTATCACTTAATGTTAAGCGAGAGACATATTAAATGCCAGTTCTCCTGAGCATGAAAAGAAATACAAAAATAAGGGCTGGAGACACTGAGGGGGATGATAAAAAAATGTAGGGGAAATGAGATTTTATTTAAGTTCTTAAAATCTGATCCAAATATAGATTATTATATACAATAATAATTTAATTATGTAAAAATAATTATTCCACAGGATCTCAAGGCAAATAATTTTGCTCCTACTATAGAATGTTATTTGTCTCAGATTTGAATACTTAATTTAGAATCAAAGTCCACCAGGCTAACAGGTAACAAAAACACATGCTGTATATATTTACAGCTATAACTTGCATTACAAGAGAATTAAAAAGAAATGAGGCTGTAAATGAAAGACTTTTATGGATGGATCTCTTCTAAGTGATATATGTGATACAAATGATTAGCATTAACTGATCTTCTTGAAGAATGTACTGGTATAATTCATTATAATGGCTTCGAAGTGCAATTAGTGAACTATAGTGTAAATGACACTGCTGTTCATAGACCTACCCATAAGAGTAATTATATTTTGAAAACTACTTAGTGAAAAATTGATTGAATGAGTCCTATGGGCATAGATAATTGAGATAAAAATATGTAAACAAAATGCCTATTAATAGGCACATTTATATATTTACATGCTTTAGTAATGCAAGATTGTATAAAAGGAATTTGTAACTTTTCTTTTTAAATAGATATTTCTAACAAGAAAAAATGGATTTGTCTATTTCATTTAACAAAGCTAAAGTACTTCTCTAAATAATGTATAACTAAATTTTAATTGTATGCAAACAATTCTTATTTTAACAGGTTAAACAAGAAATATATAAAATTTAAAGTCATCTTTAAGAAATAGGATAATCCTATCTATATTGTTATACTATAAGGAAAAAGGAAATCATGATAAACGGCACTATCTAATAATCAAGAGTCCATAACATATAAATCAAAATGACTCTGTTAGTATAGGATATAAAATAATAATTCAAAAACATTTTCATTGTTTGTCTAGGTACTACACTATTATATTGGTAAAATACATGTTACAATAAGCTAATTCTCAAAGCTTAATCTTCTAATATCAAAAAGACATATAAATATGACATATGTTCCTATATATTCTTATTTACAAAGATACAATTTTACCTATGTCTATGTCCATGCACACATGTGCCCATATGTGCACAACCCTGAGATTACAGGTTTGAATTCTAGCTCAGGAAATGAATGGTTTAGGTGTCAGGTTTGTACCTAGCTAATGGAACTACATACGACAATTGAGGACCCGAGGTTACTTTTTTGCAAAACGAACAAACGTATTGCACTATATGATGTCTAATTCTGAAATTCCGTAAGGCAGGACTCTGAGTGAAATTTAGATATAAGCCAGATGTAATTTATATTTCATATATCTTTTTAGCTGGTCAACCCTACACAAATTTGATGAGCTGCAGTTATCTCAGTTGTGAAATGGGGAAGTGATCATTTTTACTCATGGAGTTATTGTGAAGATCACATGAGACAAGTGTGAAACTGACAAACATCATTATCAGTCCACAAAAACTACTCAATATTAGCTATTATATTGTCTGTTTCCTCCAACTTAAGCTAAGTTATGTTGAAGCAACAAAAAAATTTTCAATAACTTAAAAACATGTTTATTTCTTGCTCACATTACTTATCATTCATGGATTAGCTACCACTCTAATTCGAGATCCTCTTCAGTGAAATAGCCATGGTTAAGGAGCAACTGCTAGCTGAAACTTGTGGTCTATTACAGAGGGAAAGGTGCAATATGGAGCTACACGATGGCTCTTAAAGCTTTAGTTAGGAAGTGGTACACATCATTCTCATCACATTACACTAACCAAAGCAAATCTCATGCCAAGCCTGATGTAAGGGGGGTGGAAAAGTAAAATTCTCTAGTAGGGAGAGGTCGGCAGGAAAAGGCAACAAATAATTTTTAGAATGCCCAATCTACCACAATGTCTTCTAGTCCTGTGTGAATCCCGTTACCCCTGTGGCCATCTGTTGTGCACAAATATATGTGATGCATTTAAGTTTCTACTCATACGTACTTACATATCAATATGGAGTAAGTAACTGCACATCTTAAGGGTACTGAACTACACTTTTATTGTAAGCTTATTAGGTTCACATACCTAAGGGCCAAAAATAAGCAGAATTTAAAAGACTAATTATCAGACTTCATACATTTATGTCTAATATTTATTTGCTTTCCAACTATTTGGGGGTAGGGAAGGACCAAGAGTTTATACAGTAAAACCTCGATTAAGAAAATCCAGTCATAAAAAAAAAAAAGAAAATCCAGTCATTACCCTCAATTAAACATTTGTGCATGTATTTATTTGTATGCCACTATTTGTTTATATTTTACTATACTATCTTGCATATCTTTGACTTTCAGGAAAAAGAAGTAAATAAAACCAACAAGCAAATTTGTTTCTTGCATTGTAATGCTGAATGACACAACTTAGTGCTTTTTGTAAGCCACTCAAAGGCTCTTCATCTTGCCTGAACTACTATTAAAATCAAAGTTTGAAATCAAAGTCTTAAATCCTAGGACATTGGTACAAGTTGTGGTTCAGGGCATTTTACAGTTTACCACCCTACTCTTAGTACCTGGGATAGTACATGGCATGGGGTAGATACTCAACAATATTGATGAACAAATAACTGAAAACTAAAAAGATAAGGAGAAAGACATTTTATTGTCAGGTATGATTAAAATATTATTTCATCTTATTTTCTAAAAGAAAGGGCCTTTAATTAGTTAGTTGTATAGCAATACAAAGAAAAACAAAACATAAAGATTTTTTAAATGCTTATTTTGGAGATATAGTGAAAATCAAATTTATTGGTATCTCATAAAGTACAATGTACAAAAGTGATGCTGCATTAATTGTGAAAGAAGAAGTCAGAATTCCTTGTAACAGTTCCTCTGCTGATCTGAAACACTGTTTGGCATAGAAGGGAGAGAAGAGCTCTTCAAAACAATGTTAGGTTTTAAATGGATATTGTAAGTAGGCGCAAAAAAGGCTTATCTTTTTTTCCTACTAATTCAGGATTTTGACTTTCACAAGGCAAAGATTTCTTACCAAATATTACTTTCTTTGTGTGTTTTTTTAACAAACAACTTTTCAAACAATCACATGGTATCTCATTCTATTAAACATCAAGGAATCAATTCTCTTTATCATTAAAAGGGAAGTCTTCATGAACAAACTTATTGTAAGAATATATGCAATGGTTAATGCTTTCATATCTACCTCTTAATTCCCTACATGTATTGGCATTGATACAAAACCTAAGAATACAGGGTAGTCCCCAGATATTATTAATAAAAATCGTTAACATTTATTGAGCATCTGTAATTAACTTTGTATTATGCTAATCATTTTTTGTTGGCTATCTCAGGAAATCCTTAAAATAATCCTAAAAACTAGACGGTATTATTTCCATTTTATAGCTGAAGAAACTGAGGCTCAGAGAGAATATATCTACCAAAAAGTGGCAGAGTGAGGACTCAAACTTATCTTTTTAGGTATAGATAATGGAAAGGGCTTTTTAACTGTATATGTGCCTGGTACACCTTGCTAAATTTCAATCCAAGAAGTCCTTGGTGCCTAAATTAAAAGCCACTTCCCTATGAAGCAAGGACTCTGGGTTAAGATTAAATGAGGAAAAAAAAACCCCAAACAAACCTGTGTTAGTTTCTTTTCCTGCCTAATGAATTACCACAAATTCAGTGGCCTAAAAAGAAAGTTACATTTATTATCTCACAATTTCTGTAGGTCAGAAATCTAGAAATGGCTTAACTGAGTCCTCTGCTTAGTCTCTCAAGATGTTGGTCATGCCTGGGTTCTCATCTGAAATGTAGACTGGGGAAGGATCCTGCTTTCCTGATCAAATGGTTTTAGTAGCATTCAGATCCTTACAGTTGCAGGAGGGAGAGTTTCAGTTTTTTGCAGGCTATCAAGTGGCAGCTGCCACCATCTCTATGAGGCCAGCTGAAGCTCCTTGCCAAGTAGGGTTTTTCAAAATGAATACTTGCTTACCTACAGCCAGCCAATAAGAGCAAGATTTCCTAAACCCCCAGGAGGCACTTTATATGCTTCACTGTCTTTCTTAGAGTTCAGTTCCACTGACATTATAAGGTCCCAGTATCATTAGACTATAGTAGATACCACCACTCAGGGACCTTCAAGTAATGGCCCCAGAGTGGGTGGAAAAGAATTGTCATGGGAATAAAAGAAAAGTTAAAAAAAAAGTCAGGTGGTTCACAGGGATATCTCAAGCTTCAATGGTATGGTGAAAAATAGTTTTTTGTTTGGAACACTAAATGTAGTTTCTCTTTGCTATACAGAAGGTAAGTGTGTATCTAAAAGGCTAATATTTAGAACCTACTGTGAGGCAGACCATGCTTAGCACTTTCACAAATGTCATCTCATTCAATTATTTATTTCTATAACCCTCAAACACTGTGAAATAAACATTATTACCCAGTAATGAGAGTTCACAATATAATCACAAAGGAACCCCCTCAATAGCAAAGCAGTATAAGCTACAGAAGCAGAAAATGTATTTTATAGTTATATGTGTCCCTAGAAACCTATAGGGATTTTCCACCTAAGAAGTTGTTCATGTTTCAATTGAAAAATTATTTCTTAAAAGGAAAATTTGCACTTTTTTATAATGGTTTAAATGAGTTACAGATAATACACATAAAATAATAGTGATAATTAACATGTATTTGATATTTGCTGAGCATCAGGCACTGTTAGAAATGAATTACCTCATTTATGCTGCAAAGTCTGCTAAAAGATGAACTATTATTATGTCCACTTTTTAGATAAGGAAACCAAATACTGGACAAGTTAAGTAATTCATCAAAGTCACACAGTAGCTTAGCCAAAATTTGAACCCAGGCAATCTTAGTCCTTGACTCCAGCCCTAAGGGCCAATCTACTTTCTTCAAATAGCATTTATCTGGTATTTTTTTAAGTATGCAATTCATAAACACAAATAATTTACAGTGAAGACAAGTCCAAGAAGATCTGAATGAACACTTTAAGATAAAAAAATCTACATTTCATGTAACCAGGTCATTCCAATTTTCTCATTTCCCAATATTTGTTGAAATTTTAATTGTGATGTTTCTTTGAAAAGGTACCCTTCTACATTTTCAAACCCTTCCTTCCTTGCATATGAAGTAAGGCAACTCTGTAGCTTCTAATCACGTCTTTTATATGAGTTTTTTTGAAATGGTAAATTGCTGTGAGATGAAAAGTAGATCTCATATTTCTTGGGGCTAAATTCAGTACTCAGCTACAAATGTGGTCACAAGGTCTCCTTGCTGGGGTCTTTTATGTTACTTTAATTAAGTTTTGGCTATTATTATTTCTGCTGCCTCTAAAGGTACATAAAGTATCTTAGGAAACCTGTTTTTGAGAGTGTCTATATTTGTTTTTCCCTAATCAATCTTGAGATTAATTTTATGTTCAATCCTGCTGTCTGCTAGGTGCTCTGTGCTCTATCATCCTTTTTAGATTGATCTGAAACCATGTTTAAAAACCAAACCTTGGCCACACGAGGTTTGGTAACATTATACCTGGTTTGAAAAAATGTCTCTCGTGCCTGAAACAAAAATTACTCTGGAAAGGTGCTGGCTGCATCCTCAGGCATGCTATTGTGGTTGCAAGTCAGCTATAGTGCTCTGTTTGTGGTCCCAGAGCGGCCACGGACAGGCTGCTGCTCCACTGAGTCTCTAAAGCAGTTGGCGGCCAACAGTTCTCTATGGGGAACTTGAGAATGGAAAGGCAGCCAATCATGCATGGTGTAATTTACATCTGATTGATGAAGGTCTAAGAATCACAGAAACAATTAATTTGTATCAGGACTCCTGTGGGCCAAAAAGTAGGAGATTGTGCCACTGGTACCCAATTTTAATTTTTGCCTTGATCAATCACCTGCCTTTCCACATCTACTTTGTTCTCAAAATTAACTTTTGCAGCCACAGATGTTAAAGGATGCAACAGAAAGAGTTTCTGGAAAACAAGAACACCAAGGAAAACACTCATTGATAAAACTCACTTGTAACTGCACTACATTATCCCTTTTTCAATTTGATAATGGTAAGGCATTTTCCTTGCAACTGCAAGGGAGGATTTAAAAACTCTTTAAAAAAAAATAAACCACTTTGTTTTTATTCATGTAAGAAAGATTACAATGGCCAGGAGAAAGGAAAAAGAATAGCGGCTACTTCCTAGAAGGAGAACAACAGCAAGAGCAATTTAAAATAAAAATAACTAAAGATGCCTTAACTTTATAGTTAAAAATGAAATGAAAATTGCAAAAGCAATTCGTGGCAGGAAGCCTTTAAAATGTTCTAAGGATTGTTCTTATTTTGCATAAGCCATGGCCAATCTTTAAAATAGTTAGTCCATTAAGCATATGTATATCTGATTCAACACTCTATTGTAGGCAGAAGCCCCTCAATTATGAAATTGTAGAAAGATGGGTCTGACAGAGTCTCATCTAATTATAGGAGCAAATTACAAGTTCATAAACTTCATAAAGCATTCTAATATCATCCCTTAATAAGAAATCTCACTGCTCAAGCCAGGAATATATCTAACTCAGTCATAATTTTTTCTACTATTCTTGGCATGCAATTGCCCTTTACTTGTAACAATACACAAAACAATAGAAAACAGCATCCATCGTTTTTTATTGATCAAATGTTTAAATTAGTATTAATCTTGTTCACATACTTCTAAAAGATGATTTAACATGAATGTGATCATTTATGTTTGCTTTTCAATTATCCAATATTGTTTCCTAATCTTAGGGATGTGAGCAATGAAATGGAGAGAAATAAAATGACTAGTGTCAAAGCACGAAGGCTGCTGAGGCAGAAATTAGAACCCACATGGCCTTAGAGGTATTTCTTGTTTGGGTCCCTAATTCAAACGGAGGAATTAGTAACAGTATGTAATAAATAGTATAGGCTTTGTACCTGGTGACTTATATGCTAAACTGCCTTTAAAAATATGAACTACTGCAAATGATTAATTATTTGATAGGTAATATTATTCCTAGTTCTGTCTAAGCAAAATTTTGCACAGTAAAATGAGTTTGGTGTCTTATGCCAACTCTACAAGACAGCTCTGAACTCCCCAGCACTTGGAAAAGGATGGTCTACTCTAGAAAGAAAAATGTAAATCTTGATTACTCATCTATGATACCCATCCATACCCTCAGAAGAGAATTACTTTTACCTAGCATAGACTCACTGACTGACCTTAAGTCTTGTTAAATTTTATCAGTTCCAGAGTATTATTGGTTTCTATTCATGCCCAGTAGCCCTTCCTAAGGATATGCTTATGAAACTTTGACCATTTATGTATTCCTATGATACACCATTTTCACAGCATGTACATGAATATCATAATTTTAAAATAAAAGAAGCATTTTTTAAATTGATTTTGTTGACTTGGTTTCTTGACACAAGAAGCTGAAGTTGTAGAAAATGTCATGTTAACATCTATCAACATTCATATAATTAAAAAAATGTGAATTTCCAGTTTTTCTTTCCTCTAAGAACAAACAAAAAGGGTAGGCTTTACAGGACAATGTGAGCAAAAGAAAGAAAGGAAGGAAGAAAGGAACATGAACTTGTTTCTTTGGCTCAGGGAGGCAATACCAATACCCTATTAGTCTGATCTGACCAGAGGTTAGGATTGAGAAAGGCCAAAAACTCATCATTCCCCACATCCTCCCTGCCATACAGTTCTGTGACCCAGGTGCCAACGGTGCCCACCCACGAATCTTTTGAGCAACCTCCTCTAAAGCCCATCCATCACACATAGACATAGGCTTCTATCAACCTCCACCCTTCACTGACAACAATTTAGACCCTCACACATGAGAGGCAGGTTTATCCATTGGGATGGAGCCAAATTAGGTGGAGTGAGGAAGAGACCCCCAGGTCTGAAATTAGTGTTAGAGTGGTGCTCCCTACAACTCTTTAACTCCACCTTCAGGCATAGGGTTGCTGACCCTAAGATTTGGAAGCAAAAATCAGATATAAAATAAGAGCAACACCTATGCACTGATCTATACAGATTAAAACAACACACTATCCCTGAAGAGGTTTTGCAAAGGATGCAACACATATTTCCCCTGACATTAAAAGCATTAACCGCATTAACCAAGGCTACCTGCAAAGTCCACTTTAAATAACTTACACCAACTATAACAACATGAGGGATGATAGAAAAAGGGAAATGTGTCTACATAGTGTCCCAAGTCCAACTCTAAGAAGATAGCAAGTGAAGATGACTCAGTTAAGATGAGGCCTTTAGAATTCTGTACTATGGAAGTGATATATAAAATTGATATTTTCCATTTTCATAGATTAAAAAAAATTATACACAATTCTCAATACATCAATGAAGATGCTAAACCCTCATAGACAATAAACAACTGGTATCTCATATAGTACTTCAGCATATACATGAAATTTCCAAGTTTGAAATTTGTAGGGTGTATAGCAGGTAGCCTAAGTGAGGATTTTGGAGATTAGCTTTATTGATTCTTTTTTCTTTTACAATCAGTTAAAACAGGAGACTAATCTAACTAGCCAACAGCTCCAAATGGCATGAACTGCAGTTATGAAATCCCTAAATTCCTTGATTCTATGACTCTACAAGTTCTAGCTGGAGCCCAGAGAATTTCCCTATCATGGTAGAACACTGGTTATATAATAACACTATAGGCCACTGCTGCATAATACTGATTTTTAGCTGCTAAAGTCCACTTATTCATACTTTCATTATTTGGACAAATACTTACTGATATTATATAACATATATTGACACTGATATTAGTAGTTCCTACTATGTTCTGGGTACTGTGATAAACATAGGAAATAAGTAATAGAGAAATCACTGCTTTCAAGAAACTATTAGTCTAATAAATTAGTTACTCCACAATTTTTCTGTCCCAGTAATCCCAAGAGCTATGACACAATTCAGTCAGTAGATGTAGCTTTTTGTGGAAGTAACTATGAAGTTAGGGAGGTGCGTATGTAGAGAAGACAGGACATGGTATCTGGTATTTTTAAATTTTAAAAACAGATTTCCCTTCCTTTGGTGGAGAATCACTATAGCAGACATAATTAAATAGATAAAAATTATTTTCCCTCTAAAAGGGCTTCTGCATGATTATATAATTAACATTGCTACACCTAGCATCATATACTAAAAGAAAAAGAGAATAAACAAGTCACTATAAGTTCATTGCTTTGTTGCCCAACATAGGAGGCATGAAAAATAACACTAATATGAACAGCTACCATGTACTGAATGCTTCCCACATGACAACTAAGTGTCTTGCATACACTTTGCCACTGAATCTTCACAAGAATCCTACATGGTAGGTACTATTAGTACAGGTGAGCACACATTCCATTTTTCCTGGACAGTATCAGTTATACTTGTTATTTTAATTATTAATAGTTTATTCTTTAACTCTCAAAAGTGTGCCAATTGGATAATGAAGTATTCTTTTTATCTATTAAGTAGTACCTTTATATAATCCAATTTAATAGATGATTTTATAATAATCTCACAGCAATCTTAGAAGGGCCTTCTAAAGCTCTATTTCAATAAACTCTGATATCTTATTTGGGTTTCTGAAGATGGCCACTCAGAAAAGAACCAAACCTTACATCTTCTAATAAATTCTATTTTCATGCAATGTGCTCACTGAAAGGTATGGGGACAGGAGGGCATAAAAAGAACATCATGAACTAGTGGCAGAGACCTAGAAGGGATCCACCTCCCCACAGATAGGTGGGGAAAACTGAAAATAATGGTCAGAAAACCTTATGAGATATATTTCCATGAGATACATGACAGCAGCAATTCTATGTCTAGCTTAGAATTCACTATGAAGAATTTGATAAAATAAAAAAATTTGATTACACCTTCTTAAAAGTTTACCATAATGAGATTTGAAAATGAATTCTCACTCTTTGGACTCCTTTTCTATCAAGCATCAGCCTATAGTAATACTTTTTAAAGATTTAATGGCTTACATATTTGAGAATTTGAACTTGAAATATTTGTATATTTAAATTTGAAAAGAAAGTTACATCCTTATATTGAATTCAATATGATAATAGTGAAAAGGCAAATGTGAGTGCCAAACCAGAAGGCAACTCAAAAGCAGCTATAAATGGATGATTTAGCATCCACTGAAGGAAACTAAATTCCTCCTGCTACCAAATTTTGCAATACTTACATACACACTGATTATAAATTTTTTTCATGATACTTTTTAAACACTCATGTCAGATTGTTTGGACTGAATATGTAGCTGAATTGCATTCCCTCCTCACTTTACCCAATTTTGCACATGTGCACTTGTAATGACCAGCAAAATTCCACTGACAGCAGCAGTCTCAACAACAAGCTTCCCAGATAATCAGTAAACCCGCATTTCCTACTATCAACCCAACAGTGATCTTCTCATCAGATAACAGTTGTTAGATTTTCTTTATCACCAATTCATCATTAGAGCCAACAAGTATTGATTTATGGTCTGGTAAAGGGAAAATTCTATTTACAGGAAATTTATTGCTTAGGAAATTGTTTGAATCATCTGGAATTATCTGAAAAAAATCTTCAAATGGTTTTTCATTTCTATATTTTTGTTAAGCCCATAGGTAAGGGTTTAACCCACGGAGACTGCACAACTAGTATAGGAAAAATTCCTTGTGAGTGCGATAAAGAGGACCGTGTTTAATTATTCATGTATGTTTAAAGAGTACAACTTTATTGGCAATGATAAATTATTTGCCCAAATATTTGTAAAGACTATGTGACAGAATTAAATGCACATAGACTACAGATTAGCAAAAGGAAGACTTTCTTGAAGAAAATGTTATATGTAAGTAAGATTTTTATTACTGATTGAAGATGAATTTCTATAAACTATCTGAAAAATTATGAAGGAAGTTAATGGCAGATATAATTTCACATCATAAATAGGCACTCCTTATGGGGAATCAGATAATGCATAGCTTAAGGTCTCTGTACTTAGAAAAACGAGGTCCTCATAAGAGCACCTTGTCTACCTAAGCCGCACACTTGTGAACTATCCAAGTGCCCTTCAGGATGATGAGCTTTTGATTAGTCCTTTCAATTAGTGTTTATTTTCTTAAGTAGAATACTCACAACAGTTTCAAAGCTCTGAATCTCCTTTAATCACTGCCTTTAAATTAAGAGGAATAGATTTTTTTTAACTTGCCTCTTGCTGCTTTGGCCAAAAGATCAAGTGTGAATGCAATTTAAATATGAAAGCTAGCATCCAATAAGCAAATACATACTTTTAACTAAAGATGAAAATTTGCTCTAACTCCATTACGTAAAAGCCATTACTATGTATCCAGACCTCCTCACATATTCTTGACTGATAGTTGTGCTTTCCCATCAGAAATCTTATGTTCCTAGATTTATTTCTAAATGTTCCACAAAACCAGATATTTTCAAAGTTACTATAAAAAACATCCATAGAGAACAAGATTGAGCCACCTTAGACTTCTGGGGAAATTGGTGGACTAAGAGGATCCTAAGCTCACCTTGTCCCATGGGTAAAATGAGATTACACGTCAGTGTAAATTACCCAGAAAGTGACCTGAACCCAGCAGAACAGACTCTTCACAGCAGGAAAGACTCTCCACAGCTAAATGTAGAGAAGAGGCCACAGTGAAGAGGGTATGAGTGGTGGAGATGCAGTCAGGAACTAAACAGACTATTGGACTGTCCAAGGGAGGAGGGAAAAGAAATAAACCCTCATACAAGCACAAAGCGGGAAACCACACAGGGGAGATGACTTCCTATAACACTTGGCTTTGAAAACCAGAGGAGCATAATTTTTTGAGTTTGAGTAAGAATTTTTTTGAGTAAGAATTTTTGAGTTCTTACAATCAACAAGGCTCAACAACTGCAACCTTAAAAATCAGCTAGCTGGGTTCTGTGAGAACCAGGAGGTCTATAGGGTACTGAGTCCCTGACCTTAAAGAGACAGAACAACAAACAGCCCTGTGAAGATACAGCAAAGAAGAGGCAGATTGAAAAATGCCTGGGTTATATGGGAAATTTTATTTACTAATCTCAGAACATGTGCTGGAGGGACAAGGATCTTTAGAAGACTTCTCCAAGAATAACAACAACAAACAAACAAACAAACAAACAAACAAACAAAAAACCCACAAACTGGCAGGCACTGTTTCCCTCCAACCCCCAGACTAGACACACAGACACCTAGAGGAAACAGCACAGTACAACACTCTCCACCAAGTTTTTTAAGAGCACACTCCACCCCAGCATTCTACTGGAAATGCTCCCTCCACCCAAGCCTGGGCATAAGTTTTTCCCCCATTACCCACCCCACATTCTTCTGTAGATCTGCCCCCTCCAGTACAACCTTAGTCAGAGCCCAGCTAAAGCAGTGACACAAGTCTGACAGTGTTCACACTGCCCCTACAGGGATCAGTACCACTCCAAAGTGACTCTTTCCCTGGAGAGAGGAGAAGATAACCACACAGACCAGTACAACTGCAGCCCCAGCTGTGTGCTGGGGGCATACATCTTATCTGACCAGACACAACAGACATAGGAGACATCCTTGAAGTGCCAGATTCTGGTGAAAAGGAGACATTGCCCCACAAGGCACTACAGGATATCTTCTTCATAAGACCATTACATTCAAGAACAAGAGATATAGCTGACTTTCCTAACATAGAGAAACAGACACAGAGAGTTACAGAAATGAGAGAGAAATATGTCCAAAATGAAAGAGCAGAAAAAATCATGGGAAGAGAGCTAAACAAAACAAAGATAAATAATGTGCTTAACAGCCATTAAAGTAATGTTCATAAAAATACCCATAGGACTTGACAAAAGATTGGAAGTCCTCAATGAGTCACTTAAAAAAGAGATAAAAAACATAAGAAAGACTAATCATAGATGAAGAACTCAATAACTAAAATTAAAAATACATTAGATGGAATAAATAGTAGAAGAGAGGAAGAAGAAGAATGTATCAGTGACCCAGATGAAAAAGGCAATGGAAAGCAATCGAGTTGAACAAGAGAGAGAAAAAAATTTAAAAAATGACAATAGACTTAGGAAACTCATTGACACCATCAAGCATAATGACATTAACATTATAGGGATCCCAGAAGGAGAAGAGAAAGAAAAGGGGGCAGAAATTTTATTTGAAGAATTAATAGCTGAAAACTTCCTGAATCTGGGGGAGGAAACAGAAATCCAGACCCAGGACACACAGAGAGCCACCAACAAAATCACCCCGAGGAGATCCACACTAAGACATATACAATTAAAATGGCAAACAGTGGTGATAAAAAGAGAATTTTAAAAGCAGCGAGAGAAAAGAAAACAGTTACATACAAGGGAAACCCGCATAAGGTCACCAACTGATTTTTTAGCAGAAACTTTATAGGTTAGAAGAGAGTGGCATGATATATTCAGAACACTGAAGGGGAAAAAACCTGCAGCCAAGACTACGCTATCCAACAAGGCTATCATTCAGAATAGAAGAGATAAAGAGTTTCTAGACAAACAAAAGTTAAAGAAATTCATCACCACTAATCTAGCCCTACGAGAAATGTTAAAGGGGAATCTGAGTGGAAAGGAAAGATCATAAGTAGAAGTAAGAAAAGTAAGAAGCACAAAAACAATAAAATTAAATATATCTATTAAAACCAGTGGAAGGATTTACAAAATAAAAGGATGTAAAGTAGGACACCATTTCCTAAAATGTGGGGGCAAGATGGAAATAAAGAATGAGTTCAAACTTAAGAGACCATCAAGTTAATACAGATCACAATATGCATTCAATGTTATGTTATATGTAAACCTAGTGGTAACCATAAACCAACTGGTAATAGATATGCAAAAATATAAAGAGAAAGGAATCCAAGTATGTCAATAAAGAAAGCCAGCAAACTGAGAGAAGAGAGCAAGAAAAGAGCAGAACTAATAACTACAAAAACAACCATAAAACAAGTAACAGAATGGCAATAAATACATACATATCAATAACTACTTTGAATGTAAATGGACTTAATATTCCAATCAAAAGACAGAGGGTGATGGATTGGATAAAAAAGCAAAACCCACAGAATGCCACCTATAAAACATTCATTTCAGACCTAAACACACATGCAGATTGAACATGAAGGGATGGAAAAGCATTTATCATTTATGCAAATGGATGTGAAAAGAAAGCCATGGTAGCAATACTTATATCAGAGAAAATAGACTTTAAGACAAAGATGGTAACAAGAGACAAAGAAGGACACTGTATGTTCATGAAGGGAACAGTGCAACAAGAACATATAACAATTGTAAATACTTATGCAACCAATATGAGAGCACCCAAACACACAAAGCAGCTAATAACAAACATAAAGATGTAATTGACAGTAATACAAAAATAGTAGGGGACTTTAACACCTCACTGACATTAATGGATAGATCATCCAAACAGATAATCAAAAAGAAAATAATGGCTTTGAATGACACATAGGACCAGATGGATCTAACAGATATGTTCAGAATATTCCATCCTAAAACAGTGGAATACACATTCTTTTCAAGTGTACATGGAACATGCTCCAGAACAGATCACATATTAGGCCATAAAACCAGTCTCAAGAAGTTCAAAATAACTGAAGTCCTACCATGCATCTTTTCTGATCACAATGCTTGAAAACTAGAAATCAAAAACAAGAAAAAAATCTGGAAAGAACACAAATACATGGACTTAAATAACATGCAACTAAACAATGAATGTATCAACCAAGAAATCAAAGAGGAAATCATGAAATACAACAATGAAATGAAAACACAATGTCCAAAATCTTTGGGATGCAGTTAAAGCTGTTCTAAGAGGAAGTTTATATAAGCAATACAGGCCTACCTCGAGAAGCAAGAAAAGTCTCAAATAAACCTCCTAACCTTACATCTAAGGAGTTAGAAAAAGAAGAACGGGGGTGCCAGGGTGGCTCATTTGGTTAAGCATCTGCCTTTGACTCTGGTTATGATCCCAGGGTCCTGGGATTGGCTCCCAGTGGGGAGCCTGCTTCTCCCTCTTCCTCTGCCTCTCTCCCCAGCTCATACTCTCTCTCTCCCTCTCAAATATAATAAAAATTTTAAAAAAAAGAAAAAGAAGAACAAACAAAAACCCCAAACCAGTAAAAGGAAGGTAATAATAAAGATAAGAGCATAAATAATCGAAAGAGAAAGTACAAAGACAATAGAATGGATCACTGAAACCAGGAGCTGCTTCTTTGAAAAGTTCAACAAAATTGACAAACCTTTAGCTAAACTCATAAAAAGAGAGAGAACTCAAATAAACAAAATCAGAAAGAAATAGGAGAAATAACAACCAACACCATAGAAGTACAAAGGACTGTAAGAGAATATTATAAAAAAATTATATGCCAACAAATTGAACAACCTAGGAGAAATGGATAAATTCCTAGAAATATATAACCTCATAAAACTGAATCAGGAAGAAATAGAAGATTTGAAAAGACCAAATACCAGCAATGAAACTGAATCAGTAGTCAAAAAACTCCCAACAAACAAAAGTCCAAGACCAGATGGCTTCACAGGTGAATTCTCTCAAACACTGAAGAAGAATGAATTCCTGTTGGTCTCAAACCATTCCAAAAAACAAAAGAAGGGAAGCTTCCAAATTCATTCTATGAGGCCAGCATTACTCTGATACCAAAACCAGACAGAGACACTACAAAAAAAGAGAACTACAAGCCCATAACTGTGATGAACAAAGATACAAAAATCCTCAACAAAATATTAGCAAACTGAATCCAACAATACATTTAAAAAAATCATTCACCATGATCAAGTGGGATTTATTCCTAGGATGCAAGCATACTTCAAAATTCACAAATCAATCAACATGATACATCATATCAACAAGAAAGGATAAAAACCATACAAACATTTCAATAGATGCAGAAAAAGCATCTGATGAAGTACAATACCTATTCATGATGAAAAAAAAAACCCTCGACAAAGTAGGGCTAGAGGGACTATACTTTAACATAATAAAGACCATCTATGAAAACCCACAGTTAACATCATACTCAATGGTGACAAACTGAGAGATTTTCCCCTAATATCAGAAATGAAATAAGGAAGCTCATTCTCACCACTTTTATTCAACATAGTGCTGGAAGTCCTAGCCTCAGCAATAAGAAAAGAAAAGGAAAAAAAAGGCATCGAAATTGGTAAGGAAGAAGTAAAATTTTCACTATTTGCAGATGACATGGTACTATATAAAGAAAACCCTAAAGCCTCCATCAAAAAGCTAGTAGCACTGATAAATGAATTCAGTAAGGTTCACAGGTTACAAAATGAATATACAGAAATCTGTTGCATTTCTATATAATAATGATGAAGTAGCAGAAAGATAATTTAAGGAAACAATCCCATTTACAATTGTACCAAAAAGAATAACATATTTACGAATAAACTTAACAAAGGAGGTGAAACAATTTATAATCTAAAAACTATAAAACACTGATGAAAGAAATTGAAGATGACACAAACAAATGGAAAGATATTCCATTATCATGAACTGAGAGAATAAACACTGTTAAAATGTCCACACTACCCAAAGGAATCTACACACTTAAAATAATTCCTATCAAAATACCAACAGCATTGTTCACAGAACTAGAATGAAGGGTTCCAAGATTTGTATGGAACTTCAAAACCCAAATAGAAAAGCAATCTTGAAAAAGAAAAACAAAACTGGAAGTATCACAATCCCAGATTTCAAGATATATTACAAAGTTCTAGTAATAAAAACAGTATAGTACTGGCATGAAAATAGACACACAGATCAATAGAACAGAACTGAGAGCCCAGACATAAACCCCGGATTATACAGTCAATTAATCCTTGACAAAGTAGGAAAGAATATGCAATGAGAAAGACAGTGTCTTCAACAAATGCTGTTGGGAAAATTGGAAAGCTACACAGAAAAGAAAAAAACTGGACCACTTACTTACACCATACACAAAAATAAACTCACATTTAGGACCTAAATGTGAAACCTGAAACCATAAAAATCCTAGAAGAGAGCACAGACAGTAATTTATCTGACATTGGCTGTAACAACATTTTTCTAGATATGTCTCCTGAGGCAAGGGAAACAAAAGTAAAAATAAACTATTGGACTACATTAAAAAAAAAAAAGAAAAAGAAAGCTTTTTCACAGCAAAGGAAACAACCATCAAATCTAAAAGACAACCTACTAAATGGGAGAAGATATTTGCAAATGACATATCTGATAAAGGGTTAGTACCCAAAATATATCCAGAACTTATACAACTCAACACCAAAAAAAAAATTATCCAATTTAAGAAAAAATGGGCAGAAGACACAAATAGACATTTCTCCAAAGAAGACATACAAATGGCCAACAGACATATGAAAAGATGCTTAACATCACTCATCAAAGAAATACAAATCAATACCACAATAAGATATCACCTCACACTTGTCAGAATGGCTAAAATAAAAATGTAAAAAACAATAAGTGTTGGCAAGATTGTGGGAAAAAAGGAATACTTGTACACTGTTGGTGGGGAATGCAAACTAATACAGCCACTGTGGAAAACAACATGGAAGTTCCTCAAAAAATTAAAAATAGAGCTACCATAATAGAAGTACTTGTAATTCCACTACTAGGTATTTACCCAAAGAATATGAAAACACTAATTTGAAAAGATATATACACCCTTATGTTTACTGCAGCATTATTTACAATTGCCAAATTATAGAAACAGTTCAAGTGTCCATTAATAGATGAATGGATAAAGAAGAAGTGGTATTACATACAATGGACTATAACTCAGCCAAAGAAAATGAAATCTTGTCATTTGCAACAACGTGGATGTATCTAGAAAGAATAATGCTGAGTGAAATAAGTCAGACAAATACTAAATGACAAATACTAAATTATTTCATTCATCTGTGGAATTTAAGAAACAAAAGAAATGAGAAAAAGAGAGAGAGAGAGAGAGAGAGACAAACCAAAAAACAGACTCTTAACTATAGAGAACAAATTGATAGTTACCAGAGAGGAGATGGCTGGGGGGATGGGTGAAAGAAGTAAAGGGGATTAAGAGTACACTTACACAGTGAGCACTGAGTAATATATAGTGTTGTTGGAGTATTATATTGAACACCTGACACTAATATAACACTGTGTTAACTATACTGCAATTAATTTTTTAATCTATAAAGGACATTATTGCAGCAATGGGAATTTGAATACAGACTATATATTGGGTAATATTACTGCATCAGTATAAAATTTTGGGGGCATGATAACAGTGTCATCATGGTTAAGTAGGAGAATGTATGTCTACAAAATAGAGGCTATAGCACTTAAGGGTGAAAAATATGCAACTAGCTTTCAAATTTTTCAGCAAAATACACATATATACATATAAGTAAACACATCAAATATGGGAAAATATTAATAAGTAGTGAATCTAGACAAAAGTGCAAGTTATTTGTTGTGTTCTAAATTTTCTACAGACTTGAGTTTATTCAAATTTAAAGCTGTAAAAAAGTCACTTTTTTACTGTAATTATCTTCTCCAACTTTCAGAAGTCACATCATCTGCTAAAAGAACTTTCAGCTGGGTTATTGGAAAACAAGGCTTTCTACAGAATCAGGAAAAAGTAAATCAAACTAATGAGTATGGGAAAGAAATATGGGGTAAGTCTAAGGTCTGGGAAGTCAAAAAGGAACCCATAAAGTCCCATGGGCGCACTTCCTCTATGACTGAACCAGGTTGACCAAAATCTCTTGTTGACCTTAAACTTTCATCACTGCAACTGCATGCTTCACCAGTCTGCAGCTCTTAGGCCCTGGAATTCCTGCTGTGCACTTGTTTTTACAAACAAGGAAGTATCTCCATCATCACTGGGCACCTCAGAATGCATCCAAGATGGTGGGGAAATGTGTCTCTGATTGGCTGAATATAATGTGCCTGACCACAGCTTAAGTCCATTGTCACAGCTGTAGTCCCTCTACTGCCACTGACAGAGGTACAACCAATTCAGCATCTAGGTCTCAGTCTCTTCCAAAAAGAAAGAATTTGTGGAAAATTGGGCTAGCAACTCAGCACTAAGTCAACATACTACTGATTTTGCTGTGTTTTGGACATCAGGCCTAGTAATTCATCTCCTCAATTATTTTGTGGCCCAAGGTCCTTGCAAGATCCAGTCCTAATGCCTGGGTCTGTGTCTCACTATCTCCCTCTCTCCCCATCCAGTACCTTCTCACTCCACTGCTACATACCTATTACTATGCTTGAGTAGCAAATTCCTCTATGAATAGGTCCTAATATTATATCTTCACTCCTCCAAGAGCTAGACACTTACCCGTGAACTCTCATTGCCATAATTAAATTCTCATTTTCTTCTTCCAGGCTGGCCACCAACTACTCAAAAAAGAATAGCAGCTCAGTCAGTCCCTTGACTACAGCCTTCCTGAGCCACCCAGGCACCCCTAAACTTGTTTTATTTTAAGTAGCTAAATTTGTGGTGATTTTTTTTACAGCAATAGAACACTAATACAGTCAGAAAATGTGGAGTTGACCAAGTCAGAAAAGACTTTCCTTGGGAAGAGATATTTGAACTGGTAAGAAATGATAAGTTTTAACCAGGGGAAGACAGCTGAAGGTAGGGGAAACCAGAAGCAGAGGATGTAGGTTTAAAATCTTTAAAATGCTTGGGAATAAGGAAGGAAGGCAAACACAAAAGATATAAAAACATCAATGGTGGAAAATAAGGGCAAAATATGATAGAAATTGGGTTGGAGAGGAAATGGGGTGAATGGTGCAGGGCTTTGAAGGCCATGATAAGGAGTTTAGATTTTATTTCCAGTGATCAGAGTGTTGTTATATCCCCCCTGATGTCCTCAGAGGTCAGCTATTTTACGGCAGATTTCCATCCCAGAGGTCTCTACGGACAACTCTATAGCTCTCAAGGAGCTCTCACATGAACTCTGTTACTCAAGGACATAGGGATCATGCCCAAGACCCTCCAAGGGAATATAAGATGGCCTATCTCCTAGACTTAATTGTAGATCATAGATTCCTTGAGTATTTTCCTATGTCAAGGTTTAAAATGAGTTGAGAATCAGGAATTGAGGGAGGGTGATGGGGAGGGACGTGGGCAGAGAAGGAAAAAGAGGAAATTCTATGTATGTCTAGAAGTGGAATATACTTGGCCTTTAAACTCTCAACTCTCCTGCTAAAAAGAATTGGTCATATTTAAGAGGAACCCAAGATACTATCAAATTTTCCAAGAGTAGATAGGTTTCTATACCTTATGCTATAACATACCTTTTTTTAACTTTTAAATTTGGCATTTTTATTATTTTTACTTTATTTTTTCAGTGTTCCAAGATTCATTGTTTATGCATAACACCCAGTGCTTCATCCAATACATGCCCTCCTTAACACCTACCACCAGGCTCGCCCACCTCTCCAACCTCCTCCCCTCCAAAACCCTAAGTTTGTTTCTCATAGTCCATGGTCTTTCTTACCTTTTGAATTAAAAATTAGCAAGGGAAGTTTTTAAATATCTATTTAGCCACTCTTTCACTATATGTAAAAAGATTGTTTTTCTCATTCTTTCCCATGTAATATAAAATCCACCTTCTTTATTCTTAGACTTTCAAAATTTAAAGACCTAAATTAAGTCAATATTTACATTTGAATCCTTTTAAGAAATCTACACTATCCTTGATATAATAAAGTCAAACAAACTATGAAATTTACTATAAAGAAAGCAAGCATTTCTGAGGTTTCCATTGCCTACAAGGGAAAGTTTCATTCTTAAACACTTTTAAAAGGTGACTGATAAAGTATAATACAAATTACATAAGTTATGGTTCACTAGATTCAGCAATTCTGTATTATATAGAAATTTAATCAATCTTTCAGGGATTGCAGACATATCACAGGAGGAGGTACTTTTGACCTTTCATGGAGAGGTAGGCAAGATGAAGTGCTGAAGTGCATATTTCTGTGAGTTTGTTGGATTTTGTATAATTGTCATTCTTAGAATTTCTGGCCAAATTTGAGCCCTCCTATTTGGTAATTCATGCTGTTTTACATATAAAAAGCAAACCCCGCAATTTACCTATTTGAATCAAAATGTTACCTTTATTCAACATAAATATTTTCCCCCTCTGCCTCAAGAAGGGTAGAGAATAAGTAAAGAAGAGCATGCAAAGTTATATAGAGCGTATTAAAATCATTCCCTTTGCACCCCTTATATACTGCCCTCACAGTTCTGCTTAATAGTGGTTGTCAACATATAATTGTTAGCAGTGCTCTTTTTCAATCTCAGAAGCAAGCCAATTTAGATAATAGATTGTATACTCACCCTGGTCAAGTTTGGCATCCTGTACAGGAAAGTAACCCCAATTCATCTGCCCAGATGCTATTATCCTATATTGGATAAGTATGAAGAAGGACTATCACTGAATATTAATACAGGGCTCAAAATAGCCCAATATATGGCTCCAAAACAACAGAGAATTCTATGAAGGAGAAATAGTATAAATATGGATATGATACTAAAGCCCAATTCACCTATAAGTAAAGAGTATAATAAAGCATGAGCTTTTTATGAATAAAAACAATAAAGAATGTCACAGGCAATCAATTCATATGATTCTTACACTTAAGGTTGTTCTTTTTTTCTACTTTTATGGTTTTAACACTTAAGATTTAGGGGAAAAAAACCTCAGAGTTCTTTTAGTCAGAATTTTTCAGTTTTCAGATGAGAAAGCGAAGGTCCAGAGAGGCCAGTGATTTCTCCAAGATAACTTAGTTTATTGCCTGGACAGGAACCAGAGTACCCTGGCTCTCAAGAGACAGTTCTTTCCATGCTCTATCTTCTGTATTACAACTCAAGTTCTCTCTACAGCTCCCAAAATTTGAGTATATTTACAAGAAACCATGTTCTAATTTATTTATGTACAATATTAAGGATTTCTGTCAGTTATCTGACTTTATTTTTGTTCTAGGTACTGCCTTCATAGCAAGAAGGAATTGCAACATGTAATTCAAATGTAGTGTTTTCCTTAATGTTAAACAATGTTAGTTGGTAAATAAGCCTATAGATTCAATGCATTTTTTTAATTATTACTACACAAATGCATCAACACTTGAAAAATAAGTCATATACAAAGGAAGAAGTTTTATTCCCTCTAAATACAGCATTGAAATAAACAATTAGGAAATGTATTGTGCTACCTAAAAGCACTCAAATATGAAATCACTGTCATTGGTTTTCATATTTTATTTTGAAAGTCACATACACATTAATATCCATTAAGCTAATTATTTCTCAGGGATGAGATCATTTATAAATAAACTTCTCCATCTGTAAATTGGCAGAAGTTAAATATTTAAATTTCTATGTTTTGATTGTGACTTTAAAATCATTAAGTTATAATAAGGTTTTCTCTAGTTAAAAAAATTAAAGAATAGTTTACTTTGTAAGCTCTATTAGTATAGAGATTACTTAAATAAACTTAAAAATAAGTAAAAATAGGGCGCCTGGGTGGCTCAGTGGGTTAAGGCCTCTGCTTTCGGCTCAGGTCATGATCTCAGGGTCCTAGGATCGAGGCCCGCATCGGGCTCCCTGCTCAGCGGGGAGCCTGCTTCCCCCTCTCTCTGTCTGCCTGCCTCTCTGCCTCCTTGTGATCTCTCTCCCTCTGTGAAATAAATAAATAAAATCTTAAAAAAAATAAGTAAAAATAAAAAAGTTCATAAATAAATGTGTTTTAGCTAAATAATGGTGCACTTCTTATATCCTCACTTATAAACTGAGCGTACTATTTCAAATTCATCAGAAATACTGCATAGTCTAAGACCAGTTCCACACATGAACTTTTGCATATACCTTACTTCTTTTGATTGCATTCTGAATGCAAAGTGAGAGAAATGTACTAGTTTTCCTGTACTAGTCTTCTTGAGCAACCTATTAAATAGTAAAGAGACATTTAAATCCAGGGAACTTCTCAGAAAAAAAATCTATTGATATATGACTTGAATGTCTAAGTTCTGAAATTTTTGTGTCAAATGGCATTAGAGATAAAGGACTGCTACTTGGCTGGCATGATGGCATTTTCCCAGAGTTCCAAACTATTTGAGAAAGAGCATGAAATTAATTTATATCCCTTTCATAAATAAATAAATAAATCTGAAATTACATATATACCAACACCATAGCCATACTAACTTCCTTAACTATAAATGTATCCCCTGCTTTTGACAACTATAGATTTAAGTTTTCAAATAGTAATAGTTTTTAAATAATTATATCAGATATTACTGTTAATATGCTGTAAAACATGCACTTATGTCAAGTTTTTCTCAGAATCTTTCCTTTAGAATACTTACCTCCTCTCACAGACATAACAAATTCACAACTACATATAGAATAATTTCCCCTGAAAAAGACCTGAAAACTAGATGAACAGGACCTTGACAATAAAAAAATAAAACAATAGCATCAAAACAGGTAAAAGAGTCATAGACACACTCTTACCAAAACAAAACAAATAAACAAAAAAAATCCCAGGTGTAGCAATCCACAACCAGAAGGGATATAAAAAATATGAAATTTTTCCTTGAGAAGCAAATTAAATGAATAAATAAAATTGTGCACCGTATCAGGTACCCTAATCTTTAAATCTTGCAAAAGACAAAAGAGCCCCTAAAACAACTGGCTTTGAAAAACAATGGGGATTATATCCAAGAAAACCATAAAACTGAAGGGAATGGAGAACCAACACCTAAAGGGCTTATGCACAGACTCATTCACCCTGGGACCAAGAGTCAAAATATGTTTGAAAAGCACCTAGGCCATATGTGAAGGAGAACTACTTACAAACCTTCAAGCAAATGCTGGAGGGAGAGGAACTTATTGGGACTCTGTCCCGGGACAGAGATACTAGCAGGTGTCATTTTTTTAATCTCATTCTAATTTGTTACTACCAGCACTGGTGTTGTTTAGGAATTCCCTCTAATCCGTTAGCACTGGAGGATATGCCTTGCTGAGGGCCCCACCTACCACCACACACACAGTCACAGCCCTGGCATAGCAGGTGGGCATGCACAGCTCACACAGGGGCAGCCACTGGAGTGCCTGTCTCTAGTGGTCAGGGGCCATAGCAATAGTGAACCAATGGGACATCTCCTACACAAGGCTACTCCTTCAAGACTGGGAAAAGTAACTGACTTGCCTAATCCATAGAAACAAACAGAGTCATAAAATAAGGAGACACAGAAATATGTTCCAAACAAAACAACAAAACAAAACCTCAGAAAAAGACCTTAAGGAAACATAGGTAAACAATCTACCTGATAAGGAGTTCAAATTAATGAAGATGTTCACTGATATCATGAGAAAAATCAATGAACACGTTGAGAACTCCAATAAAGAGATAGAATATATATGAAAGAACCAAATAGAATTTATGGAGCTAAAGAATGCAATAACTTAAATGAAAAATATACTACAGGGGTTCAAAAGTAGACTGGATGAATTGGAATAGAGCAGTGAGCTAGAAAACAAAACAATGAACACGCCCAGACAAAGCAGCAAAAAGGAAAAAAAAAAGAACTTAAAAGTAAACGTATCTAAAAGGACATTTCCAACAACATCAGGAAAAATAATATTTGCACTATAGGAGTCCCAGAAATAAAAGAGAGAGAGAAGGGACCAGAAAACTTATTTGAAGAAATAAAGGCAGAAAATTTCATTAACCTGGCAAGGGAAACAGACATCCAGATCCAGAAAGCCCAGAGAGTTCTAAATAAGATGAACCCAAAGAGGTCCATACCAAGACACATAATTAAAAGAGTAACAGTTAAAGATAAAAATAGAATTGTAAAAGCAAGAAGAGAAAACAACTTCTTAAACTAGAAGGAAACCCAAGAATGCTATTAACAGAGCTTTCAGCAGAAACTTTCGGACCAGAGGGAGTAGCAGACAGTCGAAATGTTAAAAGGAAAAAATTTCCAATGAAGAATTATTTAACTAGCAAGAATTAAAGGGGATGATTCTTTAAAGAAGAATTAAAATGTATTCTCCTGAAAGCATTCCAAAAAATAGAAACGGAAGGAAAACTTCCAAACTCATTTTATGAGGACAGCATTACCTTGATCCCAAAACTGGGCAAAGACCCCGTCAAAAGGAAAATTACAGACCCAATGTCCTTGATGATCACAGATGTAAAAATCCTCAAAAAAATGCTAGCCAATAGGATCCAACAGCACATTAAAAGGATTACTCACCACGACCAGATGGGATTTATGCCTGGGCTGCAAGGTTGGTTTAACATTCCCAAATCAATCAATGTGATACAAGACATTAATAAAAGAAAAGAACAAGAACCATATGATCCTCTCAGTAGATGCTGAAAAAGCATTTGACAAAGTACAAGACCCTTTCTTGATCAAAACTCTTCCCAGTGTAGGCATAGAGGGTATATACCCCAATATCATCAAAGCCATCTACAAAAATCCCACAGCAAATATCATTCTCAATGGAGAAAAACTTAGAGCTTTTCCCCTAAAGTCAGGAACATGGCAGGGCTGTCCACTATCACCACTGCTATTCAACATAGTACTAGAAGTCCTAGCCTCAGCAATCAGACAACACAAAGAAATAAAAGGCATCCAAATCGGCAAGGAAGAAGTCAAACTCTCACTCTTTGCAGATGATATGATACTTTATCTGGAAAACCCGAAGGACTCCACTCCAAAACTGCTAGAACTCATACAGGAATTCAGTAAAGTGTCAGGATATAAAATCAATGCACAGAAATCAGTTGCATTTCTATATACCAACAAAAGAAACAAAAGAAAGAGAAATTAAGGAGTCAATCCCATTTACAATTGCACCCAAAACCTTAAGATACCTAGGAATAAACCTAACCAAAGAGGCAAAGAATCTGTTTTCAGGGCACCTGGGTGGCTCAGTGGGTGAAAGCCTCTGCCTTCAGCTCAGGTCATTATCTCAGGGTCCTCGGATCGAGGCCCGCATCAGGCTCCCTGACTGGCAGGGATCCTGCTTCCTCCTCTCTCTCTGCCTGCCTCTCAGCCTACTTGTGATCTCTCTCTCTCTGTCAAATAAATAAATAAAATCTTAAAAAAAAAGAATCTGTATTCAGAAAACTATAAAGTACTCATGGAAGAAATTGAGGAAGACACAAAGAAGTGGAAAAACATTCCATGTTCATGGATTGGAAGAACAAATACTGTGAAATGTCTATGCTACCTAGAGAAATCTACACATTTAATGCAATTCCCATCAAAATACCAGCAATTTGTTCCAAAGAAATGGAACAAATAATCCTAAATTTTTATATGGAACCAGAAAAGACCCTGAATGGCCAAAGGAATGTTGAAAAAGAAAACCAAAATTGGCAGCATCACAATTCCAGACTTCAAGCTCTATTACAAAGCTGTCATCATCAAGACAGTATGGTACTGGCACAAAAACAGACACATAGATCAGTGGAACAGAATAGAGCCCAGAAAAGGACCCTCAACTCTATGGTCAACTAATCTTCGACAAAGCAGGAAAGAATGTCCAATGGAAAAAAGACAGTCTCTTCAACAAATGATGTTGGGAAAACTGGACAGCCACATGCAGAAAAATGAAACTGGATCATTTCCTTATACCACATACAAAAATAGACTCAAAATAGATGAAAGACCTTAATGTGAGAAAGGAATCCATCAAAATCCTTGAGGAGAACACAGGGAGCAACCTCTTCGACCTCAGCTGCAGCAATTTCTTCCTAGGGACATCACCAAAGGCAAGGGAAGCAGGGGCAAAATTGAACTATTGGGAATTTATCAAGATTAAAAGCTGTTGCACAGCAAAGGAAACCGTCAACAAAACCAAAAGACAACTGACAGAATGGAAGAAGATATTTGCAAATGACATATCAGATAAAGGGCTCGTATCCAAAATCCATAAAGAACTTCTCAAACTCAACACCCATAAAACAAATAACCCAGTCAAGAAATGGGCAGAAAACATGAACAGACCTTTCTCCAAAGAGACATCCAAATGGCCAACAGACACATGAGAAAGTGCTCAACATCACTCAGCATCAGGGAAATACAAATCAAAACCACAGGGAGATATAGCCTCACATCAGTCAGAATGGCTAAAATCAACAAGTCAGGAAATGACAGATGTTGGCGAGGATGCAGACAAAGGGGAACCCTCCTACACTGTTGGTGGGAATGCAAGCTGGTGCAACCACTCTAAATATCAGTATGGAGGTTCCTCGAAAAGCTGAAAATAGAGCTACCCTATGACCCAGCAATCGCACTACTGGGTATTTACCCTAAAGATACAGATGTAGTGATCCTCAGGGTCACATGCACCCGAATGTTTATAGCAGCAATGTCCACAATAGCCAAACTATGGAAAGAACCTAGATGTCCATCAACAGGTGAATGGATAAAGAAGATGTGGTATATGGAATACTATGCAGCCATCAAAAGTAACGAAATCTTGCCATTTGCAATGACATGGATGAAACTAGAGGGTATTATGCTAAGCGAAATATTTCAATCAAAGAAAGAAAATTATCATATGATCTCTCTGATATGAGGAACTTGAGGGGCAGGGCGGGGGGTCGTGGGGGTAGGTTGGGAAAAATAATGAAACAAGATGGGATTGGGAAGGAGACAAACCATAAGAGACACTTAATCTCACAAAACAAACTGAGGGTTACTGGGGGTGGGAGGGTAAGGATAGGGTGGATGGGTTATGGACATTGGGGAGGGTTTGTGCTATGGTGAGTGCTATGAAAGGTGTAAACTTGATGATTCACAGACCTGTACCCGTGGGGAAAATAATAAAAAAAAATTTTTTTTAATGTTTATTGAAAAAAAAAGTAATAAAATTAACTAAAACTACAATAATTAGTTAAGGGAAACATAAAATAAGAAAGATGTAAAATATTAAATCGAAATTATAAAATGTGGGATGGGGGAGTAAAAAGGTAAAGTTTGGGAATGTGTTCAAAGTTAAGTTCCTATCAATTTAAAACTGACCATTATATATATATAGGATGTTATATGCAAATCTCACAGTAACAATAAAACAAAAATAAGAGTAAACACACAAAAGAAAATGATAAATGAATCTGAACATTACACTAAAAAAAGGTATCAAACTAGAAGGAAAGAGAATAAAAAAGAGAAGAAGAAAGGAACAGAGATAAACCACAAAACAGCAAGAAAACAATTACCAAAAAGGCAAAAGTACACACTGTTCATAAACAGTTTAATTGCAAATAAACCGAATTTTCCAGTGAAAATACACAGAGGGGCACCTGGGTGGCTCAGTTGTTAAGCGTCTGCCTTCAGCTCAGGTCATGATCCCAGGGTCCTGGGATCAAGCCCCACATCGGGCTCCCTGCTCTGCAGGGAGCCTGCTTCTCCCTCAACCACTCTCCCTGCTCATGTTCCCTCTCTCGCTGTGTCACTGTCAAATAAATAAATAAAATCCTAAAAAAAAAAAAACAAACACAGAGTGGCTGAATGAATAAGAAAACAAGACCCATCTCTGGACTGCCTGCAGACACTCACTTCAGAAGTAAGGATACACATAGAATGAAAGTGAAGGGATGCAGAAAGATATCCCATGGAAATGGAAACAAAACTGATGTAGCTAATATTCCTATCAGACAAAATAGGCTTTAAAACAAAGGCTGTAATAAAGACAAGGAAAAATATTACATAATTATAAAGGGGTAAATCTAGCAAGAATACATAACATTTACAGATACATATGTATCCAACATAGAAGCACCAAAAAATACAAAGCAAACACTAATGAACCTAAAGGGAGAAACTGACAGCAATACAATAATACTAGAGGACTTCAACATTCCACTTACATCAATGGATTGATCATCAAAATAGAAAGTCAATAAGAATACACTGGACTTAAATATCACATTAGACCAGAAAAACTTAACGGATATATACAGAACATTCCACGTAAAAGAAGTAAAATGCAAATTCTTCTCAAGTGCACATGGAACACTCTTCTGGATAGATCACATGTTAAGTCACAAAAGAAGTCTCAATAAATTCACAAAGACTCAAATCATCAAACATCTTTTCCAACCACAGTGGTATAAAATTAAAAATAAATTGCAAGAAGAAAACTGGAAAAATCATGAAATGTGAAGATTAAACAATGTGTTACTGAAAAATCAACAGGTCAGCAAAGAAATAAAAGGAGAAATCAAAAAACACTTTGAGAAAAATGAAAACAGAAAACAACATCTATGGGAGGCAGCAAAGGTGGCTATAAAAAATTTATAGCAATAAAGGCCTACTTCAAGAAAAATCTCAAATAAAAAAACCTAGCTGTACACCTAAAGGAAATAGCAAAAGGAGAATAAATGAAGCCCAAAGTTAGCAGAAGAAAAGAAATAATAAAGATCAGAATGGAAATAGATGAAATAGAAACAAAGAAGGCAATAGAAAAGATGAATAAAATAACTAGTTCTTTGAAAAGATAAACAAAATTGACAAATCTTTAGCTAGACACACACACACATACACATACACATAAAGATGGGGGACTCAAATAAATCAGAAATGAAAGAGAAGTTACAACTGATACCACAGATATACAAAAGATCATAAGAAACTACAAGAGAAAATTATATACCAACAAATTGAACAACCTAGAATAAATGTATAAATTCCTAGAAATAATAATACTGAATCATAAAGAAATAGAAAATGTAAATGGACCAATTTCTATGAAGGACATTGAAACAGTAATCAAAAACCTTCCAAGAAACATAAGTCCAAGACCAGACATATTCAAAGATTTAATACCTATCCTGCTCAAACTTTTCCAAAACAAACAAAAACAAAATAAAGAAGAAGGAATGTTTCCAAACTCATTTTATGAGGCCAGCATTACCCTGATACCAAACCCAAAGACACCACAAAAAAGAAAGAAAGAAAGAAAGAAAAAGAAAAAAAGAAAAAGAAAAAAAATTCAGGCCGAAATTCTTGATGAACACAAATGCAAAAATCTTCAATAAAATATTGTCAAACTATATTCAAAAATACATTAAAAGGATGACCATGATTATACACCATGATCAAGTGGAATTTAAACTAGGGTTGCAAAGATGGTTCAACATCTGCCAATCAATCAAAATAATATACCACATTAAGAAAATGAAGAACAATCATATGATCATTTCAACAGATGCAGAAAAAGCATTTGATAAAATTCAATATTTATTTATTTATTTATTTTTAAAAGATTTTATTTATTTATTTGACACAGAGAGAGATCACAAGTAGGCAGAGAGGCAGGCAGAGAGAGAGGAGGAAGCAGGCTCCCTGCTGAGCAGAGAGCCCAATGCGGGGCTCCATCCCAGGACCCTGAGATCATGAGCTGAGCTGAAAGCAGAGGCTTTAACCCACTGAGCCACCCAGGCGCCCCAAAACATTTATTTATAATAAAAGCTCAACAAATTTGGTATAGAGGGAATTATACCTCAAAATAATAAAGGCCATATGTAACAAGCCCACGGTTAATATCATACTCAACAGTGAAAAGCTGAAAACTTTTCCTCTAAGATCAGGAACAGGACAAGAATTACCACTCTCCCCATTTTTATTCAACACAGTGTTAGAAAGCCTAACTATAGCAATAAGACAAGAAAGAATAAAAGTTCTCTAAATTAGAAGGAAAGAAGTATAATTGTCACTATTTGCAGATGATATAATGCAATATATATAGAAAATCCTAAAGTATCTCCAAAAACCCCCCATAACTGTTAGAACTAATAAATTCAGTAAAGTGGCAGAATACAAAACCAATATACAGAATTCTATGGTGTTTTTATATACTAGTAATGAACTACAGAAAAAGAAATTAAGTGGGGTATCTGGATGACTGTCAGTTAAGCCATCTTGATCTCAGCTCAGGTCTTGATCTCAGTATTGTGAGTTCGAGCCCCATACCGGGCTCCACACTCAGTGTAAAGCCCACTTTAGAGAGAGAAAGAAAGAAAAGAAAAGAAATTAAGAAGGTAATCTCACTTACAAGTGCATCAATAATAATAATAATAATAATAAATATAATAAATATAAAATAATAAAACACCTAAAAGTAAACTTAACCAAGGATGTGAAACACCTGTATAATAAAAATTTTAAGACACTGAGGAAGAAAACTGAAGACAAAAATAAATGGAAAGATATACAGTGCTCATGGATTATAAGAATTAATATTGTTAAAATGCCCATGCTACCCAAAGAAATCTACAGATTCAAGGTAATCCCCATGAAAATTCCAATGGCATTTTTCATAGATCTAGAACCAATAATTCTAAAATTTGTATGGAATTGCAAAAGATCCCAAACAACCAAAGAAATCTCCTTGAGAAAGAAGAACAAAACGAGGTATCACATTCCCTGACCTCTATAATACAAAGTTATAGAAACAAAAGGCTTGGTTTGGGCATAAAAACAGATATGCAAATCAAAGGAATAGAAATGAGATCCCAGAAGTTAACCTACACTATATGGTCACAATTTATTTATGACAGAGAAGCCAAGAACATACAATGGAGAAAGGATAGTCTCTTCAATCCTGGTAAAACTGGGTGGTAAAACTGGATAGCCACAGGCAAAAGAATGAAACTGGACCACTATCTTGCACCATACACAAAATTTAACTCAAAATAGATTAAAGATTTGAATGTAAGACCTGAAACCATAAAATTCCCAGAAGAAAACATAGGTGGTAAACACCTTGACATCAGTCTTAGTGATGTATTTGTGGAACTGATGCCAAAGGCAAGGGAAGCAAAAGCAAAAATGAACTGTTGGGACTACATCAAACTAAAAAGCTTCTTTACAGTGAGGGAAACCATCATCAAAAAGAAAAGGCAACCCAACAAATGGTAGAATATTTTCATAACATGTAATATCTAATAAAGGATTAATATTGAAAATATATGAAGAACTCATACAACTCGACAATAAAAATTTTTTTAAATAGGCAAGGATCTGAGCAGATACTTTTTTCCAAAGAAGACATAGAGTTGACCAACAGGCATAAGAAAAGATATTCAACATCACTAATTAATAGGGAAATACAAACCAAAACCACAGTGAGCTATCACCCCACATTTGTTAGAATAGCTATTATCCAAAAGGCAAGAAATAAGTGCTGCAAAAGATGCAAAAAAATAGAACCCTCACACACTATTGGTGGAAATGTAAGTTGGTGCAGCCACTATGGAAAACAGTAAAGAGATTCTTCAAAAATTAAGACTAGATCTGCCATATGATCCAGAAATTCCATTCTGTGTATTTATCTAAACACAAAATCACTAATTTGAAAAGATATATGCACCCTTATGTTTACTGCAGCATTATTTACATTAGCCAATATATGGAAACAACTTAAGTGTCCATCAACGGATGAATGGATAAAAAGGATGTGGTATAAACATTCAATGTAATATTCATCCATAAAGAATGAAATTTGCCATTTGTGCCAACATAGATGGACTTTGAGGGTATTATGCTAAGCAAAGTCAGATGAAGAAAGACAAACACTGTACAATTCCACTCATATGTAGAATCTAAACACACAAAACAATACAAAAACTTACAGAGAACAGATTTTTGACTGCCAGAGAGGAAGGGGGTTTGGGATAGGCAAAATGGGTGAAGGCAATCATGGTGTCGGATGGTAACTAGACTATTGGTGGTGCTCACTTTGTAGTATATACAGATGTCAAATTATAATGTTTTATACCTGAATCATATATATTATATAACAATTTTACAGCATTTTAGAAAAAATATTTTTAACATTAGAGGATAGTTACTATTATGTTCCCTGTTTGACAGATGAGGTAATTGAGACTTAGAAACTTAAGGCTTAAAAATGTAAATCAAGTATTATAAAATATGAATAATGTATGTATGTGATTGTCAGTGATGGTCACATTCTCTTTGTCCTTCAGTTTCATTATCTAAAAATAAGAGTAATAATACAAACCCCACTAAATCAATTCATTTAACAAATATTAATTGAACACTTATTATGTCAGATGCTATGCTAGGAATTTCAGATATGATAGTGAGCCAAACCTCTACTGTCCAATATGGTAGTCACTATACATGGTTACTTAAATTTAATTGTTAATTAGAATTAAATAAAACTAAAAAATTCAAGTCCTAAGTCACATTAACCACATTATAGGGACTCAATAGCCACATATGGTTCATAGTTATCATACCAAACAGTGCAAAGCAGAACATTTCCATCATTGCAGAAACATTACTTGATAGCATTGAACCAGATAGCTGTTGATATCTATCTTTCCAGAGTTTGCATTTTAGTGTGGGAGACAGACAACAATTATTCAAATAATTGTATTATAGTACTGATACATGCCATGAAAAAAACTAAAAGTGCATATAGGACATCTAATCAAGAGACTTAACCTAGTTTAGGGGTTAGAAAAGGCCTCCCAGAAAAAGTGGCATTTCACCTGAGATGAAGTGGATGAGAAACAGCCAGGGAACAGGGGGGAAGGAGACTTTAAACACTAAGAAAGAAGGGATTTGAAAGGAACTGAGTGGCTGGAGCAAAGGAGTGGAGGAGGGGTAGGGGCCAGTACCCAGTGAGCTGAAGGCGTCAGCACAGGCTAAAGCAGGTAGAATCATCCTAAAATCAATGAGAACTGATTAAAGGGTTTAAGAGAAGAGCAGCACATCTGACTGATGTTTTTAGAAATATGACTTTGGTTGTGTATTCGAGCAAGAAGTCAGCAAGGGTCTTGGATTAGCCTGGCTCTACATTAATGTGCTGAAAATCAGTTCATCTGAAACCAATTTTCTGAGGCAATTCACCTAAGATCCACTTGCCAAGCACCCAATTCACCAAATTTACCAAAGTTACCAATTTACCAAATGTTTATGAATTAACTTCTGGGGCAATGTAAAACCTTTTGAAAGATGTGGAGTCAGCAAATGAAATGCCTGGACCTCTTCACAGTAATTGAAAAGACAGTATCTCAACATGCCTCCCACAAGACCACCCTCTTAGACTCATGAGGAACTTCTTTGTCACTTAACCTGGCACAGGGAAACACCTTAGGAGCACAAACCTTGGTCACAAGCAGTTATGTATCTATCATGGTGCCCTGGCCATTTAGGAGCTGGGATAAATCTTTGAAGTTCTAGAACTGGTTATTTTGGCTACTCCAAGGACAAAGGAATAGTTCTGCTACATGGTTTAAGGACTTTTGGTGGATTAAGGGTTCTAAGTGAAATCCTCTGAGACTGTCAGGAATAGAAAAAAAAGATAGTGACAGCCTGCACTTAAGAACAGAAGGCCAGCCAAAACTGGAGGAGTTTGCTTGGCCTCCTGGTGAAAACTGCCCACCTCCACTGAAAGAGAAGAAAAATGATAGTGGAGTTAATAAAATATTCTATCTCATAAAGGGTCGTAGGGTGATTAATTCATTTTAAGTTTTTATGACACAAAATAGTTTTCTTCTAGGAGAAAAAAGGCAGTATTAATATACAAGTCAGTAGATGAGCAGTTTAAGTTCACAGCACAGAGCTGAATGCAGATTGATGATTTTTCAAATAGCCTATGGTAATGAGTATGACTGTGAGTAATGAGGGGAAAAATTGTATTTTTTGGATAAATTTTGTAAACTTTCTCAGCCTAGAAATGCAAGCATTAACTATCAAGATCAGTTATATCTAGATAAAAATAAGAGAACATTTCAACAGACATTCTGTTCATTTTTCAATACAAAAATAAATTTTCTATGAAATTAATTTGCACAATATTTACAACAATCAGCCAGAGTTAAAAGGGAAAAATAAAACCAAATTAAAGCCCTGAGCCATTGACTTTGTTTTCCAAGGAGGAGGAAAGAAAAGTTCTCAAAGATTTTAAATACATTTAAAAATTAATATTGGCAGTCTTTTATCTATTTACTTGACACTTTCAAGATTGTAATTAAAGAAGCTCAATAAATGCATAATAGACACAGGAAAGGACTAAAAGTGACATTTAGCCCATGAGATCTCTTTTAGATAGCAAAAAAAGAAAAAAAAATGATGAAGTTCTAATTTTGCTTTCACTGATAGCCATAATTCTGAGCCCTTAAGAACCAAGCCATTAGCATTTATAATTGTTTGAAGTGTATCTTATGGGTCAGCACTTCGAATTCACTCTTCCCTACAGCTGAGGAAAAATGGTTAATAAGAAGCTTAATTAAGAGGGTCCACTATTTGTTTTTCCCTGTCAGGCCACCATGGCCTTGCCCATATCTGCTTCTCTTGGTTCTCTGGAGCACCCTACACAACATTAGACATATGGCAGGTACTTCTGGAAAAATGTGTTGTCTTGCCTATTGTACCCTATAAGGTAGGACCTTCAGCATCTATTTCAATGTTTCCTAATAATGAGACCCAACACTTGCTCCTCCTATATTGAGGCAAGTAAAATTTTGCCTGTAAGTTTTAATGGCTTTAAAACCTAGAAAAGGCCAAATCTGTTATGAGATGTTATCACATTATAATCTTCACCTGCGGCTCTAATTTCATTCATATAAAATATTCCCTATCTTTCTATCAAGGTTTCTGCTAAGAATCTCTTAGCTTCACTGAATGTGTTTAAGCTACCATTTTAGAACCAAGACCAAGTAATAATTTTAAAACATGAAAAACAGCAATATAACATTTTAAAGAACATTGTACACTTTATTGTGTAATCCAATGCCAGCATTGTGGGGGACAACTTCAGGAATTAAATTGCATGGTGACTTTGATGAATTGGTGTCTACAGTCCTATACAAGACAATTACCAACCATTTATAGAATTCACCCAATTGGTTAAACAAAATCATTCAGGATTCAAAAGTGAATCAATTCCCTAGGAACTTTAAGCTAAAACATATTTAGATCAAATTATGCAGACTATCACAAAAATCTAAAAAGAAAGTGTAAGGAATATTTAATATAGAATCAAAGAGGCAAGTACTTATCCTTCTGTTGTCAAATGTAAACTTGGATTTTTGCTTGGGATTACTGTAACAGGATTAGCAATAAGAACTGCAGGAGTAGTAAATTCATTGTGTGCCTTAGAGCCGATCTAAATTCAGTGTGCCACCACCTGTAAACGTGAGCAATAGATTTCTTTTTTAAAATGACCTGGAAAGTATCTAACAGGCTATCCTTGGGGAACTAATACTTTTTGAACTAATTAATCATCAGATGCCACTGCTGCTCCACTCCACTGAATATGAAAAAGCAGTTATTGGACAACAAAAAAAATTCTCTAAGAAAAGAAAGTGTTGATACACCACTTTTGGAGGGCAGAGTATTCTGCAAACAACATTTCCAACTCATCTTCAAAATCTTCATTTTAAACAGCAGATAAAGTTCGTAAATATTTCTCTACATGAATTCATTTTAACAGTGAAACTAATTTAAACATTTTGATTTCCTTGGTACTTTAAAAGAAACATGGATCAAGCTAGATAATGAATACTAAAAATATTAAAAGGGAAAGGTATTTTATAGTGGCTTGAGTCCTAGATGAGATGGAACTTCAAAGGGGACTGACTTCTATTTTGGGCCTTACAATGAATCACCTTCATGATTCTGGATAATTTACTTCAGCTCTTGTTTTTCAGGATCCCAAGGTATGAAATGAGAAGGTTAGACTAGATGATCTTTAAGATCCCCTCCAGCCCTAACCTTCTATGAAATGTCAACATTTTCAGAACTATTTTTTCTTTCACATCCATAGAGTTTTGTCAATATTTAGGCTGCTATATAAGAATTATGGTTTGTGTTTAACATTTACAATCAATACGTGAATTTTCATTATTACTTAGCTACATATCTCTGAATCCTGACACTGTTTACTCTCTCACATACTTTAATAACAAACAAAGCAACTTTTATGAGACCAAGAAAGACTTAAGAAGGTGTTACTAACCAGAGACAAGTATCAAATGAAAGATACTTTGAATATAAGTATCCTCTTCTTTGGACTTCAAAGCACAATACATTTTTCTTATTCACTATATTCTTATGCTCTTCTAGTTATTTTAAGAATACTAAGATAGGTTTAACAAATGGAAGATGCACAAGAATTGTGCAATTTATCATAAGAACCTGTGAAATAAAAACTCAAATGATTGCTCAGCTGTTCACTATAGGAAGCTACATATGAGTGTATTCTGATGAATATACTAGGTGCAAAAATCTGAAGACACCTGCCAACAGGGCAATTGGAAATAAAATCCATGTGTATAACAATCACTCTCTTCCAACGAGGACCATGAATAAGAAGAACACAAAACGCAAGTCTACCCTAAATGGTACAGTGCACTCAAATGACATATGATACACTTTCTTGGTAAAAATAACTAACATTCTTCAAGAATTTACCATAAATTTATAAGAACTGTGATAAATACTTAAAATAAATTATTCATTATAAAGGCTAGAAAGCTCTCATTACCTACATTCCCTTGTATCTAGAATTCTAGATGCAATTGAGATACTAGCAATTAGATGATATGACACAAATTCAGTACTTATTTAAGTTGAACAGAGACTTGATGCACAAGACAACCATTTTTTTCTGGGTAATGTCTAGTAGTTGTAGTGTGGCTCTGGAATCTAAAAGAGTCTTGATTCCCCAGTCTGCTAATTTTAGTAGTTTTCAATTTCCTTGGCAGAACTATTCTGAAATATTATTCTGGAAATCTCCCTAGAGGCCCAATCAAACTCCCAATCCTCCCAAAATTCCAACATTTTCTAAGCACATAATTCCTTATATTTGATTTCTTTTTTCTTAAAATAGCTGAAGTGGTTTCTATTGTCAGCAACTGAATCTTGACTAATATAGATTGTTATCAGAAATAACTGTAGATGAAATACTCCAAGATGAGTATCTGAGTCTACTTAAAATAAGTGAGAACCTGGCTGCCAAAAAGTGTTGAATATTGATAGAACATGGTCTCTAGTAGTAAAACAGATACTTAAGATACTTCACTTACCACTTATGGTCACCTGGAATGAAGTGCCTATGGAAGGTACAACTATAATGAAGTAGTAGCAATTCCTGAAAGAGAGTATGATGAGCATAATGATGCAAGGATGGTCAGGTACATTAGACAATGCCGTCTGTAATGGCATTGGAGATGTAAAGGAAGAAAAATAGCAGGCTCTTACATAAAGCTTTTGCTTAAGCCATAGGCAGAAAAAAGAAAGCTTCTTCCCCTTAAAAGATTGACTCTCTTATCTCTACTGTCACAAATCTGATTAGCTAAATCAAAAGAATTTCATCCTTTAGTTGCTGAATTATAGTAAAGTCTTATATTTTCTTATGTGAAAACTAGAAAGTTGTTTAGAAAAGAGTAGCAACTTGAGAATTTGGTGACAATTGATAAAGATGATAATTGGGATTTTTTCAGATATCTTTGAGTACACAGTACCCTCAAATCCTACCAAACCTTTTGAGTCAACAGAGACCTCCTACCCTGAATGATGAGGCCAATTCCACCCTGAACAAAGAACTGGAAATGACCTGACTTGAGGCTGCTCACTTTTAAAGGGATGTCAATTTTTCATATGCCACACCCTATTTTCTTCCAGATCTAAGTCAAATGGCAGCATGTCATCTGTTAGTCATCTGAAATCTAAAATCATTGGTGACCTAAAATAATCTGGTGGAGAATGCTGGAAAAGTCATGCAATATATGGAAGGGGAAATTCAAGACTTAGAAAAAGAAAGATATTGGAGTGAGTTTATCACATGCAGCCACCTCTTATTTCTTTCAGTCCAAAGCACACTATCTTCACAAAAACATTAACACCTAAATCATCAAAGGAGCACCAATCTCCTCAGAAAGCACTGTGATAACTGTCATCTAAAGGCAGGGAGGAAGGAGCCATCTCATGTTGCCATCAAAATGAGTTCCTTGACTTCAGCAGGCAGGATAAGATCTAAGGGTAGCAGAAATTTAATTACAAGAGGCAAGGAGAATACTTTTACCATAATAGGTATGAGGGCTAGGGGGACAATCAGAATGAAATTGACAATGACTAACTGACAATAGGGTCCTTATAACTAAATAAATGAATAGCCTTATTTGATCTGTATAATGAAAACCTCCAGGTCCAGTAAACAGGGGCTTGTCTAGTCACCCTAACAGAAAAATCACAGCCTCTCACTTAGAAGGCATGGTACTGATGTGGAAGAACCTACGATGATATCACCTCTCAGTTTTCTCCAAAGTAACTGCAGCCACTTAACTGCAGTGGCTACACACTTATCAAGGAGAAATACTCAGACCTTTTAAAAATTTGCAACATGGGCTTTGGGCTAAAATTAATTATTGGGGACCCACTGTGATCTACTAATCAGAGAAAAGGCTTATGGTAGTCATGTAATAAACCAAGTTTTGGCCCAAGCCCACCTTTCATCCAGGTCAGTGTGCCTGAAAACTCATTCTGTAGTTATTTCCGTTTACAGAGTGTTACAGTAGAAATAGACATTCTTGACAGCTGGCGAAATACCAACAATTGTTGTAATTGGCTCTGATCTTCTTTCTTGACTATAACTATATAATTTCTTCTTTTTTTTTTTTTAAAGATTTTATTTATTTATTTGACAGAGAGAGATCACAAGTAGGCAGAGAGGCAGGCAGAGAGAGAGGAGGAAGCAGGCTCTCCGCTGAGCAGAGAGCCCGATGTGGGCCTCGATCCCAGGACCCTGAGATCATGACCTGAGCCGAAGGCAGGGGCTTAACCCACTGAGCCACCCAGGCGCCCTATAATTTCTTCTCTTGTATCACTTGTTCTGGAGAAGCCACCTGCCATGTTATGAGGAAACCCAAACAGCCTATAGAGAGGTTCATGTGACAAGGAACTGAGTCATTTGAGTGAGCCATAATGGAAGTGGACCTGTTGATTTCCTAACTGCAGGACAGATGTTGAGCCAGAGCCACCTAGTTGAATTCCTGACCTAATAAATCTTTTCTCAACTCTAGCTACACATCAGATCTACCACCTTTTAAAACCATACATGACCCTGGCTCAGATTTCAAAGATTCTGGTAAAAGATCTGAGGTGAGAGTTGGCTATCTGCAATAAAAACAAAATAAAAGATGTTTTGGTTTGCAACTGGGATGTTGAATCACTATTCCATACTGATTTATATTTCACCTGGTCCCAATTCTTATAGTTTTTGTAGTATTATTTTGTAAGTTATCTTAAATACAAGTGAGAATAAGGCAAGAAATCAATCATAAAGAAATAGATCACTAAATCACTTTAAGGTGTAAAAGGAAGTCCCTAGAGCCACGTGTAGGATAACAGGAAATTTCACTGTATTTTCTGTTTCTTCTTCCTCCCATCCTCCAGTCATCTTTATTTGGGTGAAATCAGAGCAAAATTAAAGCTAAGGTATGACTTTAAAGGACAGAGATTATGCATGGGCAACTTGGATGGCTAGCAGAGAGATGAAAACAGAGAATGGCAGTTCTTTGCTCTGACTAGCAAATTTGTGCATAGGTTTGGGATACATTTGTCTCTCTGCACCTGCCAATCCTCTCTTCTCTGCCAAGCTGTCATCGTGCAAAGTTTCCCAACCACAAGAAAGAGTCTGCTATCACAAATTGCATCATCCTTGGGACAGCTACTCAATCTCAAACTCCTATAATATATGACAGGATCAATAAGGTAACATCTGGGAAACCTACATTTGGGTGCGGATCTACAAATATCCTATTGCAGGTATGGACACCAGTGACTTCTAATCTAATATAAAAGAGAATCACCCGAGCGCCTGGGTGGCTCAGTGGGTTAAAGCCACTGCCTTCGGCTCAGGTCATGATCCCAGGGTCCTGGGATCGAGGCCCACATTGGGCTCTCTGCTCAGCAGGGATCCTGCTTCCTCCTCTCTCCTCTCTCTCTGCCTGCCTCTCTGCCTACTTGTAATCTCTCTCTCTGTGTCAAATGAATAAATAAAATCTTAAAAAAATAATAAAAAAAATAGGGCGCCTGGGTGGCTCAGTGGGTTAAAGCCTCTGCTTTCGGCTCAGGTCATGATCTCAGGGTTCTGGGATCGAGGCCCGCATCGGGCTCCCTGCTCAGCGGGGAGCCTGCTTCCTCCTCTCTCTCTGCCTGCCTCTCTGCCTACTTGTAATCTCTCTCTCACTCTGTGTCAAATAAATAAATAAAATCTTTAAAAAAAAAAATAAAAAAAAAATAAAAAAAATAAAAAAAATAAAAGAGAATCACCCAATTTCATTACCAACTATTATAAAATTTAATGGAATTAACCAAGAGACATGGAAACTAAATGTTTCCCTAATAACTAAGTATGATTAAAGCAAGGATTGCTTTAAGCAAGAGGCCTAAGAGTTTAGGTCTGTGTGCTTTTCCAACTCCTTTCCCACACAATACTGCCTTTCTGAGGTGCTCAGTGCCCTAATCTATCACACACACTCTACAAAACTGGGATCCCATTTTGGCAGACCTTCCCTGGTTTGATAGAGCTCAAATTCTTAACACATCCATTTGTTTGAAGGGATTGTGGCTGCTGATCAAAGAAGACATCTTGTGGGAAGGTAACACAGTAAGCCATTTTCAGTTACCAGCTTCAATAGAGATTGCTGAGGGATGTTATGCGGGAAAGTTCATTTATGAAAGCTAGTGAATGAAAATTGATACCATCTTACTATCTTCTTATGCCCATGCCAATGGACATTTCTACCAAGGCACATAACTGATAAGTAATCACGGTCATTTTTATAGCCTCTCAGTTTAGATTAAATCTGCATTTTAGTTTTAGATTTTTCAAATCAAGAAGTTTTCTAATCTGGGAAAGTACATCTTTGGTAAACGTCTTAGCCTGCTTAGACTCATAACAAAATACCATAGTCTGGATGTTTCTTAAGCAACGTAAATTTATTTTCCCACAGTTCTGGAAGCTGGAAGTCGAAATCAGGGTGCCAGCATAGTTGAATCCAAATGAGAGTTCTCTCCTTGGCTTAATGATAACTGCTCTCTTGCTGTATGTTCATTCACATGGCCTTTCCTCTGAGTGCATGTGTAGAGAGAGCAAGCGAGCAAGGTCTCTGGAGTCGTCGTCTTTTAGGAGCACTAACTCTATCATGAGGACCTCATTCTGATCTCATCTAAACCTAATTATCCCCCAAAACCCCATATCTAAATACTATCATATTAGAGCTCATGGGTTCAATGTATGAATTTTAAAGTGACAAATTCCAGTCCATAGCAGCAAAGTAGAAACTTTTTAGTAATTTGTGCTATCAGGATTATACACACAGTCCAGTATGGGAAATAACAATGTTCATTCTGTTCCCACTTGCTAATCTTTTCCTCATATTTTTAAATTGAACATCAAGTAAACTTCCAAAATTAACTTTGCCTCTCCTCTACTCATATATATTCAATAAACACTTGAATTGATTTTAGGTCCTCATATTTAGTATAAGTTTTCCAAGAATAAAAAACATTTTTCAAAGCTTTTAGTAAATCTCCACAGTGTTGGGTTTTATAGTCTTCATGTAGTAGATGATAATGAATTATAAATTATTCAAAGGAAATCACTAATTTTTTCTACTGTGTCATTTTCAAACCTCCTTTTTTTAAAAAAAATATATATTTAATTAAGGTATCAAGCACTGTGTTATTGCTGAGGAGAAGCAATGAATAAAATCCGTGTGCCCTCCTTTATAGAGCTAAAAGTCTAGATGGGGAGATAAATATACAATTAAAATTAAAATTGTGATGGATATCTTCAGAAAAAAGAACTAAATAAAATGGAGATAAAGTTGTGATAGAGATTGTGAAGGAAAAGTAGATTGACAGATTACAATGGGGACTTGATTTAGAACAAAATTCAGGGCAGACTCCTCTGAAAAATCCATGTTACAAGAGATCTGAATGATGAGCAGGTAATAGCCATGCAAAAGGACAAATTCCAAGCAAAGGAACAGGACAGGAAAATGCCAAAGCAGTAAGGAGCTTAGCCAGCCCCTTTGGGTAAATGAAAAAAGAACACGTGGCTAAAATGAGAGGGAAAATGGATTATGATGAGGCTGGAGAGTTATACAGGGACCACTTAAAGATTCAGTTAGAGGGGTTTAGATTTATTCTAAATGTGTTGCACAGACATTGAAGAGCTACAGCAGGGAGTCCTGCAGTTTTAGATCACTCAGGGCTGCTATATGCAGGGTATGTTGATGGGAGACAAGAGGAAATAGATGATCCAGTTTGCAAGCCTCCACAGAAGATAGTTTAGAGAAGAAAAGATATTTGCTTTGACTACAATGATGACAGTGGATAACTGAAAACATAGGCAGATTCGGGGTATATTTGAGAAATATATTCCAGAGGAATCAAAAGGGAGGTGTAGAGCTTGACACAAAATTGCTTTCATACAATACCTACAAACAGTATGTGCCTTCCATAACTGCTAAGACTCACAAAAATATCTTTATGTCTAATTGCCCCTTTACCTTTTGTCTAATTGTTCAAGTAAAACCTAGATTTGCTTAACTTTGTGCAATAACCAGAACAGCATGATATTCATATTACAGTCTCTTAAATTCACTTGATAAAGTTCTACCTAACAAGATTCTGGGGTTCTTAGTGAGTCAATATTATAAATATTGAAGGAGAGTGTCACAAGGGACAACTTTTAATTCAGTTCAAAAGAACCTGACATTCTCTTTAAATGGCATTCTTTCCCAAAGTTAATATCAGTTTTGAGGAATTGGAATTGGAATCTCATAAAATTAACTTCAAATACAAGCTTCCTAACCAATATCCCTAACTTCAGTGAAACATACCTCTAAATTTGGAATGAGAATATAAATGCACTTTAATGTTGCAAATAATATTTCTATATGAAACATGCAGGACTTCCAATATACATAGAATACACAGGATAAGGTTGCAAATAAAACAGTTCAATAGTCAAATCCTTACTGCCTTTGAATATGGAAATATAAAACTCCTTGGTCCTAACTATATAGTCAGAAAAAAAGTATCAAATGGGAAAAAATTAGTAAAATAAGTCATATAACATCCTTTAACTTTAAAAATCTTGCTAACTTTTCTCTCTTCTAGAATGTCAACTGAAAAAGAAACAAGTTGAATTGCATAGCTGCAGATATTCTTTTCTATGCTTTCCTTGCTAGAAAGGGAATATTTTTTTAAGAAAGAAAATAAGTGGGGAAACCTAGTCAAGAGGAAAGAGATTCCAAAAGGATTTATATATATATAAAGACCATATCTTCTCTATCAACCCACTTTCCTATTTCAACCTTGATCATTTTCTTCATGGACAATAAGCACTAACCTAGTGTAAAATAGTGTAGGAAGAGTATGTGCGTATATGATGGATAAAATAAAAGCTGCACCCATTTTGGGTGTTTTTATCATTAACTGCTGTTGCATAAACTGAACATACAATGGGCTGTGACACTGGATAAATCATTTGTTTCCACTTGTTATTGATGACATTTCATAACTCGTTTGGGGCTCTGCTTTGCCCCGTCACTCGTGAGTTATGAGGTCATCAATCATGACTGGGAATAAATGATTTATGTAAGTCACCCTATTGTATATTTTAGGTACAGTATACAATAAAACACACACTATTGATTTCTAATATTGTTGCATTACGTTTATCATGTGTGTTTGTGAGACTGTGATCTTGTGTCATCTGCTGCAACTGAGTATGAGATGTTAAAATAATTTATGAGAAAAGAAATGCACAAAAATGATTCAGAGAATTCCTATTTTTAATTAATATCTTGCTAAAGCAATTTTAAAGGTCTCCTTAAATGAAAAACACTGTCTCAAGCAAGGAAAATTGCAGTTAAGAACATGAAGTCAATATATAAGGTCATGATTAGGAAACAGAAAAGTACTAAAAGAGACACTTTGAACAGAGCATATGCCACCCTGATTAACCTACAGAGATACTGAAGACAAATCTCCCACTGAGGAACACTGTACTGTGTATTACACTTGAAAGGATCAATGGCTTAGTAACAAGAATATCATGGAAATAAAAACTTCTTCCAGCCATTTTTAGAAATGAAAGTGGTAGGATGGGGAACAAAAACCAAACTGATCCCTTTCATTGATGAAACCTTAGAACATTTAACTATAATTCCGGTTGAGGTTGCAAAGAATCCACAAGTAAGTTCAATGAATATATTAATTGAAAATGAACATGAAGTGATCAAGAAAATACTCTTATTTGAATGGAGTTCTTTATAAAGCATATAGCATCTTAAGAGACTAGAAAATTTTTCTTTTGCTTCCTTCTGATTTCATCCCCCAACTGACTTCCATTTTTTTTTCCTGATGAGCTTAAAACTATAAACATGATTTAAAAAAAAATAAAAGTACAAGAAAATGCGAAGAAATTTGAGGGAAGCAATCAAAAACATATTGAAAATCAAACCTAGAATAAGAGCATCAAAAATCCAGGAACTTCCAGCTATTTGCAATTACAAGAGTAATTGCTATTTTAACATGTTTTGCTTGTTCTAAAGAAACTCTGGTTCGTAAGCTGAAATTCAAGGAGTTTAAATCACAGCAAAATCTTTTAGGAGCTGATCAAGACTAAATATACAATCAAAACAACCTATTATCTACATATTTTAGTTGATTAAAAAAATAAGATACCGCTCTGAGCAGTGCTACACAGAAGTTGTTGACCAGCTGTGTTCAATTCCCAGTGATGGTTAAAAAATAACTATTTAATCCGAAGTATGAAAAATTTAGGTCAGATACAAAGAAAAAAATCTTTTTCTTACAGAAAAGTGTTAGATATTAGCTATTGACAATAGTTGTATAATTTCTTTGGAAATTTTTAATAGTAATTTCACTTTTTAGAATGGGTTAGTTTTGTCTGAATCTCAATGGCCAAGGGTTATATTATAAATTCAAATAACTCCTCAGAATTCCTTTCACTGCTTAATTCTATGATGATACTAATTAAGTGAGAGCACTGTTTTATAGAGCAACAGCATAAGAGGACTGAGAATTTTAAAAGCAAGAGTCGGTAACTTTAATTATGAGTAAGGTGCTTTTTTTTAAGATTTTATTTATTTATTTGACCGACAGAGACACAGAGAGAGAGGGAACACAAGCAGGAGGAGTGGGAGAGGGAGAAGCAAGCTTCGCACCAAGCAGGAAGCCTGAATGGGCTCCTGCAGGACTCAATCCCAGGACCCCAGGATCATGACCTGAGCCAAAGGCAGTTGCTTAATGACTAAGTCACCCAGGCACCCCAATAAGGTGATATATTAGAAAGTAAGCCAGAGGTCCACAGTTTACTAAAAATCCTCAGTTTAAATCCTATATTATTCAGAAATATTTTATTTTTGAGGGGCTTTTTTTCTATTTTTTTTCTATTTGCTTTAATTAATATTTTTTTAACCTACAGCCTTGAATGGGCTTTAGGAAATTTAATACCTAGAACTGTATTTTAAAAATTGTGTATGATGAAAACATATGTATATCTCTGGGGAGAGAGTTCATTACATTATTAAACTTTGAATTAAAAATTTTTGAATAAAATTTTTAAAAAGATTACAAACCACTGATTCAAGAGGCTGTCATTCACAATTAAGTCTATTATCCATCTTTTCAATTTGTTTATAAAATTAACTCCATTTTTTTCAACTTCATTCTTTCCCCCTGCTCTCTGCCTTTTTCTCCTCACTCCCACCATCTCTCTATCTGTCTCTTATGCCCCTGATTCACTTCTGCAATTGGTCAGAAGTACTTTAACTCAGTGGCTAATTTTGATATTTTCAAGTGCCTTTGGATAAACGCTTGGTTGTTAATTCAACAGTTTGAACTTATTTAACTAAAGTCACTTTTTTCTTGTATGCAGATATCAATTAGATGTGATCTGCCTTCTCCCCCACACATAAAAGAGTAGCTGCCACTTAAATATGGCAACTCACATATGGAATCAAAACAGTCATTTAAGAAAAAAAAATTCTCTTCTAAAAATCAAGGTAAACCTTGTAATATTTTAATTTTAAATTTTGTATTTTTAATGATAAAATGTGATGAGATATCAGAATATTATATCACTTACTATAAGGAGACCACAAAGAGAGGCAGACAGTATAATTAGGAAGCATCCTTGCAAATATGTATAGTTAGTGCCACATGATTAAGTGGGGATATTTTTTGGGAGGGAGGGAGGGAAGAAGAAAAAGAGAAAAAGAAACTGGGTATAAACCTAGTTCAATCAGTTTAGAGCCGTTTTAATGAGCTTGTTCCCCAAGCAATAGAAATTCTAATGGAGCCACAGCCTATACATTTGGTCCTGTACCAGGTTGGGTATTAGAAGACTGGGGACTTAACCTCAGTTCTGCTCCTGACTCATTGAGTGACCTCAAGCCAGTTAACCCATCTGTTGTTTTTCAGAAGGTGATGACTTGGAGACTGTCTAGCAATTGCTGTGCATTAATGGGGTGACAGTAAGAGGAAGACGCCTGGGGCAGGAGAGCTTTAGTGTAAGGAAATCAGCCTTTACTGTTCTGCCCAATCATGTCAGCATCACTGCTATTTCAGGGGGCTTCCTGCCATTGTTGCTCCCTGCTCCGGAACACCCCATGCTGCCAAAGCCACTGCAGGGGGTCACCTTTAACAGACAACCTCATTTTCAAATTTTCAGACCACTAAATCAAATGAACCATTGCAAGGGTAATTTTTTTAAGGTTGCCAGAGAGATACATAGAAGAGTCGCCTATCTTGGGAAGAGAAAATTACAGCAGGAGTCTCGCTTTGTGGTGATTGGAAAAGAAGGTAGATTAGAAAGCAGCTTCTTGAGTTTGGGAATTATTTAGATTTTAAACTGTGTTTTGCTCTACATCAAATTGGATTAGATTTCTTGAATCTTCTAAGACTTTGATCCAGCCCATTTCACATTTACAAATTAAAAAGCAGCTTCAGCAGTGAACATCATATAAGATACAACAAGAAAACTTCTAGGGGCATACAGGCAGATTTAGCCTCAAGGCCCATCCACTTGTGCAGTGTCTCATACCAACATGTTTGTACTTTGACAAAATATACTCAATTCCTATAGTGCTAAACATTCTTCAATAGAGAGGCATACATTCATAACGCATCAGTAGCTCTATATTTCTTTATACTGTTTCATGTTTCTGAATCCAATAATAATTTTATTTTATTAGAATTAATGTCCTTAACATAATTAAGAAAACAAAATTTCAGGGCACTGAAAATGCAGATCAATTAAAATTTTGACCAAAATTAAAATAGATGAGTGTCATATATTTGATAATTTAACATGTCCATGACAACTAGACTCACCTTAAATAATCATGCAGAAGTGAGAGCAGTGAGGAAAAAGAGAGGAAGAGGGTTAAACATTCAAATCTAAAAGTTGGACAACAGTGAATTTGGCCATGCAGGAATTTTAAAAAGAAGATCACTGATCACCTTATGTGTGAGCAGAAAGTTTGAACCACAATATCATCCATCCAAACTATAAGGATTAAACCAGGCATCCCTCAAGAAATAAAAGGATCATCAGCTACCACCAAACAGAATCCTTCAGCATAGTACACTCTAGCAACTTCCCAGTGCCGCAATGTGTGTGCAGAGCTTCATCAACAGGGTTTGAAAAGCACTGCTATTCTCCAGATAGTGCTCACTACATGAACGCTAACATAAATCAAAAATACTGGCGTGTGTTCCCTGTAGTCACTGCAGCTTAATCCGCTTACTCTAACCCTTCCCACCTTCACACAGGGTCATCTCTCCATGTAACCGACACATTCCCCTTTCAAAAATATTTTTTTCATGAAGGTTTATAAATGCCTTATTGATTTTTCCACACAAGGCCAGTCAACTTCTGACTTCACAAAAGGAGTTGAATAAAGTGGCTGAACCCACTGCTGTTTCCCTACCTATATAAATACCACTACCCAGTTAATTTTAGTCCTACTAACTGACCTGGTCATAGGATAGCCGTCATCCGTCCTGAGTCTCCAAAGGACGAAGACCCTCTTGTGTTTTTGCCTGAATACAAAGTTATAATATTTGCTTGGCCTGCTTGATTCTTTCCTCCACCCTGCTTCAGCCCTACATGCTGGAAAAAAAAAAAGAATCTTGATGCAGCTTCTGAAAACTTTCTCTTGATATCTTTTTAAAAAAGATTTTATTTACTTATTTGAGACACAGAGAGAGGGAGAGAGAGAGAGAGAACAAGCTGGCAGGTGGGTCAGAGGGAGGAGAAGCAGACTCTCTGGTGAGCAGGGAGCCTGATGCGGGGCTCGATTCTAGGACCCTGAGATCATGACCTGAGCCAAAGGCAGACGCTTAACCAGGTGAACCACCCAGGTGCCCCACTTATGATATCTGATCATCTTTTCAACGAATCAGTCAAAAGAGACTGTCATGTATCTTCTGCATTTAAACATTAGAATTAAGGATATAAACATTAAAATGTTTTTGTCTCTGATCTCATTCATAACCTTCCACAATTTTTGAGAAAATTGTTTATTCTCTTATCTTTTAGTTATTATAGAATACTTAGTATTATATTATTCTCATGGATTAAGATTTCATGCTACTTCATAGTTTTAATTCTTATTTATACTATTTCATTCATAATTTCTTCTTAGTTTCCATTTTCTTTCTTTAAACAAAATTAATAATTTTCAAAAATGATCTCGCATTGAATGTTTCCTGCTATAGCAATTGAACAGTATAAGGCAAAAACAATACACAAATATTATACACATATACTGGGAAGTAGTAAATAGGCCATACAGTTGCAAAGTTTCTACATTTTAAAGTAATACAATATTAATGCTAGTTAAACTGTGAAAAATAATGATGTACATTATAATCCCTAGAGTAACCATTAAATATATATAAATGGAATTCTAAAAATTCTAAAAACATTTCTATAGTACAAAATAAGACAGCAAAGTAAAAACATAAAAAACAGAGGGGTCAAAACAGGAAACAAATTTTTTAAATGGTGACCTAAACCCAACATCAATAATTACATTAAATGTAAGTAAATTAATAATGCCAATTAAAAATCAGAGGTTATCAGAGAACATTTTTTAAAAAGCAAAACCCAAGTCTATGCTGTGTATATCAGATGAATTTTAAATACCGAGACACAGAGTTTAAAATTAAATGAATGCAAAAAGATATACCCATTGAAGTAGTAAGTACGAGGCTGGAGTGGTTATCATAGCAGCTTTATTTATAACAGACAAAAACTAGAAAACCTACATTCTAACATAAGAAGAGTGGATAAACAAACCACAATTCAACCATGCAGTGAAATACTAGTTGGCAATAAACAGGAACTGACTGCTGATATACCCAAGTATGTATGTATCTCTAAAACATGTTAAGTGAAAAAAGTTTTGCACAAAACTGAACTTACTGTATGATTCCATTTGTATTCCATTCTAAATCAGATAAAGTTAATCTGCAATGCAAAATATCCAAAAGGTATCTGTTTATCAGTGGGGCTGACTGAGCGGGGTTTTCAGCGGGGCTGACTAAGAAGGGGCATGAAGGAATTTTCTCGGTGATGATAGTGTTCCACAGCATGATCCTGGGGATGGTATACAGGCACATGCCACTGTCAAAACTCAATGAAAGTACACTTAAGAATCATGTATTTCATTGTATGTAAATTTTACACCAAAAAATGTAAACAAATAGAACACTCATTAATGATATGCACGTTAGCTGTTAGAGGAAAGTGTACTAAGGTCTGTACTTTCATTTGCAATGCATCAAAAACATTGATGAAGAATTGTAGGAATAACTAAATGAATAGATGTGGGACAAAGCAATATAGTGAAATGTTAATAGATGCATCTAAATGGTAGTTACATGGTGGTCACCAAGATTATTTCAACTTTTTTATATGAAATTTTTCTAAACAAAAGTTGGAAAATTACATATTAAAATAAAAATATAAAGAGGGGAGAGGTGTACACAGAGGACTAAATTGCATCTGCTTTATTCTTGAAAATGAAGAGACAAAATGTTCTGAAGCAAATAGAACAAAATATGATTTTAATTTCCTAGTATTCATGGATATTAGTTGTATTATTCTCTTTTTTCTTTTATTCATATTTTTCTTCATGCTTGAAATATTTTATAATTTAATTTTTAAATAAAATACAAATAGAATGAATGAAATTCATTAGAGTATGAAGGGCAATGGGCTGAGTCCTGGGACCTGGCATTTTAGTACTCACTTGATCATTAAGAGCTTTGAACCTAGTGAAAACACAAAATATGTCTAGGCCTCAATTTCCTCATTTGTAAAATAGAGTTAAACTAAGTTGATACATTAGAGATCCATTTTCATCTCTATAATTCTATAATCCTAAAATAGGCAAAATAAACAAAAGTGTATTTTTAGGAATTACCTCCTGAGAAATGTTGTACATAAGCCCAGATACTCAGAGTTAATCATGTAAGTAGTAAGAGAATAATTTTGTGCATAAGAGAATCACAACCTTTATGTTTTTACTCAGCATAAACTCAATAAAGTAATATAGAAGTAGGGGTGAAGTCATATCACTGAAGAGTCCAAAAACTTGGAGGGGGGGGGAAGAAGCAGCAAAGGTATTTTTTTTCCTTTTTTTTTAAGATTTTATTTATTTATTTGACAGAAAGAGAGAGAGATCACAAGTAGGCAGAGAGGCAGGCAGAGAGAGAGGGGGAAGCAGGCTCCCCGCCAAGCAGAGAGCCTGATACGGGCCTCGATCCCAGGATCCTGAGATCATGACCTGAGCCAATGGCAGAGGCTCAACCCAGTGAGCCACCCAGGCACCCAAAGCAAAGTTTATTTTTAAGACATAATTTCTACTATTTATTCTTCTAATAACTTGGGGTCTTGGGAATTCCATTTTAAGCCTCACTTTTTCATCCCTACAATATGGGGATTAGGATCCATGACCTTTAAGAACACTGCCAGTTCTAAGATTCTGCAATTAGAATTCTATTTGGAACTAAATATCTGTGAGTGTGTATTACTAAACTTTTGCCTATCTCACATACCCACTAGTACTTCTACCTAAACATCATACATCAAAGGAAGATAAAGAGTTTACTGTGCAAAACTTTGCTGAATAGTGTGACTTTTTTGAAAGCCACACAAAAGTACTGTCATTATCAATTCCCACTAGACAGCTACCCAGAATTAGTGTTGTTTGTGAATTATACGCAGTGGACAAATTAATCTTCCAAACAATTGAGATTAAAATTTTCAATGTGGCATTTAGGGATATAAACACAGGGTACTCCTGAAGACCAAACATCATGCTGCCATGTTACCTACTACAGTACCATCTCTTGGATCTGATGCTATACTCCACATGTACACAAAAAGTGTATGTAGTACAAAGAAAAAACAGAAGCAAGAGAACTTTATGTAGTTAAGGTTGATACTTACCTGTTACTTGGTAATTCCCTATCCCCTTAAGAAATTTACTTGACTGAAGGGCACCTGAGTGGCTCAGTGGGTTAAAGCCTGTGCCTTGGACTCAGGTCATGGTCTCAGGGTCCTGGGATGGAGCCCCGCATCAGGTTCCCTGTTAAGCAGGGAGCCTGCTTCTTCCTCTCTCTCTGCCTGCCTCTCTGCCTACTTGTGATCTCTCTCTCTCTCTCTCTCTCTCTCTCTGTCAAATAAATAAATAAAATCTTCAAAAAAAAAGAAAAGAAAAAGAAATTTACTTGACTGAGCTTGAAACATTGTTTTTTGGTTATCAACTGGGTTATACATTTAAGATCTGCCTTTCAAGCCAAAAAATGAAACTTCTGCTATCTTTTCCCAAAACAAACAAGCAAACAAACAAAGGGCAAGGGGAGGAAAAGATTCTTATCCTTGAAATTCATGTACTTTTAACTCTTTACCAACTTATCCACATCTTCACAATTCTTATTCTTTAGAAAAGAAAAGGATGTCTAAAATATAACAATTATTGCTACTTCTAAAAAAAAAAAGACCATTTGTCCCTGTTTCAGCAACGCTATTCCCAATCATTTCTTATTTTAAATAAAAAGTTACTAAATCCCATTTCACAGGGTAACACTTTTTACCTGAAGACAGATTTTTCAAAGTTTCTAAAATAATCTCCTTTCTTAAAACTTAAAATCTTTGTCCATGAAAAAATTTATCTTTCTGGAAATACAGTGCCATATTGAGACTTTTGCTTTTTAAATAGATTGGGAACAATTTCTCCTTTCTCTTCTTTGGTTTCCTGCCACTTTCTTAGTCCCTTTATCTTTCTTTTTATTCTGCATATCATTTTTCTCTTTTCTTATACCTAACTTATGTTTATTGTTTCTCAGTGTCCTAATATGGTTAACATTTAAGTCCTCCCCAATGGAGTCTAGTAGGAATGCATTCCATTGTGCAAAAAAGCTTTTGCTAAGGAAGCTAAAGAGGAAACAAAAGGATCTGAAGAAACAAATCTATTTTTCTGTCATTATGTGCCTGAAAGGAACCTGCCACCTAGAAGAAAATCTATTTAGTTTTACAGTGTAACTAATTATGCATGAGTTTAGACCAGAATCCCTAATGTTCAAAGAAACTGTATTATGCCACAGAGTAGTAGAGCCATCTTTCATTTTTAAGAATTGATATAGGCTTCAGGTAGCTGTATAGTCCATTTACCCAATGTACATAATAGTTTTTGTAAGCTAAGAAACCAAAGGCCAATGAAGAATTAATAATGGCTACATCCAAAAGATGTTAGGCAACTATAGGGGGAGTTTCAGGTTTTTGCTTCATATTCTTCATGTCCATCTCTACTTAGTCTGAATGGACTTCAAAATAATTTTTGGATGCACTTCTTTATCACTGTTTTTGAGCCCCAAGAAAGACATAAATTTAACAATAAACATTAACTAAAATGGCCCAGAGGAAAAAATATCATTTTTGCTTGTTTCTCAAGGGGCAGGCAGAACCAAATTAGTTGGCTCTCTCAGAATCAGTCTGTAAAAGTGTAAAAAATAATGTTAATATTTCTGTGGCTTATATTTCTTTGAGAGTGATGAAAGGGGGCACATTCTCTATATTTCCCACGTAGCTTTAATCTATTGGTCATGGGATGAAGTCGAGGAAGGGGGCAATGGGGGAAAATGGCGAGCAGCATGAAGACTTTTATTTTAGGAATATTCAAAAGCTCAAGAGATGTCTGGATTATCCAAAAATACATGAAACTATATTTCTAGATTATCTAGAAAATAGATGAAACTGTTGCCTATCTCCTATTCCATTCCTTACAGACATATCCACTTTAAAGAAAGAAATTCTGCTTCCTTTAATATGGAAATGTGTAGGAGATAAGTTCTGTTACCATACACAGAACTCTTCTAAACCTCTCTAAACTCAAGTCAGTAGTAATAATTTCTTTATTCCACTACTTTGGAGCAAAAAAGACAGAAGAATGTAACAACAACAACAAGAAAAAGTTGGGTGGGCACTTAATGTTGCTTCAGGGCCTATGTATGTAAGTGAGGCAAGAAAGGAAGGCTGCAAACTAAAACAGTTAGACTTGGGAATTACTTTTCTGGGTGAAGTTGCCCATAGCTCTTCTATGTTTATAAAGAAATTCATGCTAAATAGCAATTATATTCCTAATAAGTTGTGTGGCCTTTTATCTAAAAACTGTTACAAATAACTAGGTATTCTTTCTATCTTACCATGAAGCTAGAATCTTCTAGGGTTTCTGGGTTTTTCTATCCTTTTATCATCATTGGATTCATAATTCTTTTATCAGACATCATTCTCCTCCTTCCAACTGTTTTCACAACCAGGTCCAAAAGAGGTACAAGAAAGTCATGTGAAGGGAAATAACCATGGATTTGGAAAAACAAAGAGGACCATTCTTAGGAACACACAAAGTCAAAAAGATAGATTGTTTGAAATGTTTACTTCTACACTTGAAAGTGAAACTATGCTGAATACTATTAATAATAAATAAAATGTAACAGGAGCATTTGCCATCCAATTAGATTATTGATGAAAAAATAAATTATTTCCTTGATGTCATAAAATGCTATTTTCTAAATAGAATATACATTTTCCTGGTATATAACTATTCCTTCTGAACAATTTTTTTTCTGAAACATGCTGTTAATAGTGACTGCTGATAGCAACTGTGTTTAAAAATTCTAAAGACACAGGTTAGTACGTGAGTTAAAATCTAAAATAAAACTTAAAGACTAGAAACATTGCAAAAGTTAAGGAACTCATAATGGAAGAATTAAGCAATCAAAATGTATATCTAAACATCTCTTTCTCTTTTCCTCCACATGGACAAAGAAAATATGACTAAATATGAAATTCTTTTTTTATTGTCTTCCTTGTCATAGGTCAACTGATTCTTGAGTCATGGTGGCTTTGGACCCAACTGGCAACAGAGAAAAGAAGCACTTTTCCGACTCTCATCAGAAGAATACAATCTTGAACTCACTATCTGATACAAATTAAAAGCTGGATTCATAGAATTGTCATTTGTACAGAGCTACCTAAATTTTATGAAGTCCCTCTATTTCTTTAGCCTTTATGATATCTGTCCCTGGGTTAGGGTTCGACCAGCAGGCATACCCTGAAACTTCCCCCACTGACCACCTGCAGGACTTTTCATTGCACACTTATAACTAATTTGTCAATGTCAATTGTCAAGGAAAAATTGTAGGTTTAATGAGGGCAGGGGCTACATCTCTTCCATTACCATTCCGCGCCTGTTTCAGTGCCAGATAACACAAAGGAGACACTCAATACATAACTACTGAATAAATGAACAACCCTAGACTTGCTTTCATTGACTTCCTTTACCAAGATGTTACATAACATATAACTAGCTCTCATTACACTAGTGACTATAGGCTACAGTTAAGAAACTTATTTCCCTGAATTACACAATGTTATATGAAGACCCAGGAGTCAAATTTCCTATGAGCCTGTGTACCTGGAATAGTTGCACATCTCCTGAAGCATCTGTTTCTTCTCCTCTGTGCATTTTGGAATTATTTTAATCTTTATGTTGGCTGTTAGAGAGCTGAGGACTAAACCTGTGGCTCACATGTTACAGGGCTTCAGAGTGGGCATTTGGTTCCATAGTTACACTTCAAGTTCCGCCCTTCCCTTTTCTAGCTCCCTTGACTTCATTTCCCTCTCATAGTTCTAAATTTCTGTTATGTATCTTTGTAAGTCACCTTAATTTCTTTTTGAATCAAGGTGGAATGTAAATAAATAGATTTTTTCTCTTCACATAGAAGCTATTAACTTTGCTGAAGAAAGGAAGAGGCAAAAGAAGACAAAATATAGACTTTGGCAATGTATGGCTTATTTTAGGAGAACTTGGGGATATCTTGTGAAGAGCAGATACTATTTCTATCCCACATTGTATGGTTTTAGTTTTATACACAGCACAACGCAACTGCACAATGTCAACCCTTTTTATTATGTTACATCAATTATGTTAATACTTACAACATATTTAAAAATAAGAAACAAAGCAATGTAACTGGACCAGAAGAAGCTTAGCTTTTACTTATGGTCAGAACATTAGGAACAAGGAAAATTAATGAAACTATAAAAATATATGGAAAACATTGGTATCAGGTAAATAGCATGGCCTCTTATTGTTGAATTATGTTTAAAGATACAGGGTCCCTTCTTATTCCCATATTCCTTTCTTTCACAGAGTACATTGTCAATTTTTCATAAGAGGTCAATCCTCAGGAGACAGAAAAATAGACCAATGCTAGATAAGAGCAAAAAAAAAATCACAATTCTTCTAAGGACTAATACTTGAGTTGAATTAGTTTATTCAGAAATGCAGTTGCATTGTATCATATTCTGACAAAATTATGATAATAGTCAATCTGAATACAGACTGTCCCTATGTTGCTATTGCTACCTCTTCATCTACATATCAAGTACATTTAAATAAAAGAAACAATGACATAGGAAAACACACACACACACTCACACACACACACACACACACACACACACACTCTCTCTCTCTCTCTCTCTCTCTCTCTCTCTCTCTCTCTCTTACACATTGTCATCTGCCCCCAAATAGCAAAGGCATCTCTGCCATAAGAACCTTGCCCATTTCTGCTCCAGGTTCAGGTAGAGAACTACTGTCAGTCTATTTTAGCACTCCCGTTTAAATTCTGTATGTCTTTATAAATGCAGTTATCATTACCATTGTTGCCTTATCACTCTCCATGATTGCTCTCTTTCAATCAAGTACAAAGGCAGCCTGAATATAAATGTTTTGTCATAAAACTGCTATTCAAATAATAAAAAAGGGTTAGAATAGTACTAAAAATAATTTACCCCCAAGGCTGTTGCAGAGACTGGCAGTGTGCAGATTGAGGGCCCAAAACACCTCCAGCCATACTCTCACTATCCTCTGAACTCTTCCACTGCATTTGAACCCACAGTTGCAGGATCTTAAAGATAATTTAGATGTCACTATATAACTGGAATATCTAGAACCTTTTTAGCATTAGATTAAAAAAATACTAATTATTTTTAGCAATATTATCATTAGTGTACTTAAGAAACATGGGATAAATTAGTGAAAGCTTATATCTTTCAAAGTTACTTTTTAGTTCATTAGTTTGGGACAGATGGATAAATATGTAATGCATATATGTATACACACAATATACATACACATCACAGACATATATACATATATCATACATACACACATGGATTATATACACACATATCACATGTAGACATATATCTATATATTATATATGTATATCATACAAACATATCATACACGCATATCATGTAACACATGCCATGTGTACATGCATGCATATAAACACATACATCTTATATATCATATAGACACACACACATACGAAATCTTTACTCTGAAAATGCTTTTGCTGGCATCAGGACTGGCTGTGCACTGCCACCCAGGGGCTGCCTACAACATTTTAACACTGCTATCTTGCCAAGAGGCATTCAAAGTCATTACCGAATGCATCCCGGACAGTCCTTCGTGGTAGCTGTTAGCATTCCCATTGCATATTCCAGTAGCTTTGGTGTCATTTCCCATAGCATGAATGCACATTGCAGAGAAAGGCAGAGAAAAGGAAGAGAGAAAAGAACGCCAAACAAGCAAAGGACCACCTAGAAGGAAACAAACAAATTATACTGACAAGGCTGACAAGGGGGAATAAGAAAGAGAGAAAGAGGGGAAGGAGGAGGTTTATGGGCTTCATGCCCACTGCTCTGGGTAAATATCCCTCCTTGCAACAATAAAGACAAATAAAGTACAAAGAAGGGATAAAGCAGATTACAGACCTGGCCGGTGTTTGATAAATGGCACTCTACTTCACTCTGCTTATTGTGTACTTCATACCTCACTCCTGAATATGGAAGAGAATTTTATTAAAGATTTAGCCACGGTGGTGGTGGTGACTGGCTCACAGTAATTTTCCTACAAAGTAGTTTAATCTATCACAGGGCAGACAGTGCACCTTCTTACCATGTATCATATCTGTCTATTGAGTAAGTGCTATCCAAATCCAATTTCTTTTCATTTTTGGAACCTGTGATGCATATTCAAGATACACTTTCGTTTTGTCTTTGTCCTAAATTGGGTGCAGTATGAAATGGGGGCAGGAGGAGAGCTAATAAGAAGAAAATCAGCACTCTATGGTTTCCATATCATTCTGGTCATTTTTTATATTTTACAAAAATAAATTGCATAATTTCAATGGCATATAATATTGGTCACATGTGGAGTCACCAGGACTTTTCATATTTATGGATATGAATATGAAGCATTGCACCACTGATTATGGAATGAACTTAGAAAATCATTACAGTCAAGTTCCGGTTTTGAGCTTTGTGGAGCTCACAGGGGTTGTTCCATTCAATAATGAGATGACTCGTGCAATAATAGGGAAACTGTTTTGACCAAAATCATTCAGCAGTTCATTATGTGGTAAAATGTAAAATCCAGAAGTGTCATAAGCAAGGTACTTTCTGAGTGCTCTGTTATGGAATCGCAGAAATTAGAAAAGCCCTGTGAGGTCACTCACTTCATCTGTTCCTGGTATCAAAGTGCTCTCAGCAAAATATTTTCAAATATAGAGTCCATGCTCCCACCATGAGATTCTATTATTTCTCCTTTCATTGTATTACTTTATTTCACTATGATGAATTGTTTTCAAACCTGACAATTATTTCCTTTAAATGTTATTGGTCTTTTTGTAACAAATACGTAATTCTGCTCTTACTCAATTACAACAAATCCCTCACAGTACTGCTATACCTTGTTATAGACTCTTTAAAACTGACCTCACCTATATATTTTTAATTATAAGGCTAATTATCATATATTTTAGCCAGAAAAATATATATTTAGAATCACAAATTATTATTGTCTTATAGTCCCTTGGAGGACCCAGAAATCCCACAATCAATTCCTATCTACTAGCAATTTAAAAGGTACATCTCATCAATTTCCAAGCTGTTTCTACCCTCAGCAACTTGGATTCTTTCTTGTTAGGTCCCAAAAATAAATACAAAATTTTTAAAATAACAAAAGTAGCTCTTTATTAGGAAAAAAATGAGTCCCTTTCACCTTGTCTAAGTCCTTCAATTTAAAGATGAGAAAGAAAATTATTGAATCCCAGAAAGCAATTTGCCTATATGGTCAAACAACTAATTTACAATAAGAGGAGAATAGATTTTAAATCTAAAAGACCTAGTTCCAGATCCTTCCTCCGGAGTTAACTAGTCCTGTGACCTTGGGCAAATCGTTAACTTTCTGAGCTTCAGCTACTCATCTGTAAAATGGAAATAACAATGCTGAACCCATGAGTTTGCTACATTTTAACCCATGAGTTAAAATGCTACTAACAGGGCTCCTGGGTGGCTCAGTGGGTTAAAGCCTCTGCTTTCAGCTCAGGTCATGATCTCAGTGTCCTGGGATCGAGGCCCGCATCTGGCTCTCTGCTCAGCAGGGAGCCTGCTTCCTCCTCTCCCTGTCTCTCTGCCTAGTAACTTGTGATCTCTCTCTCTGTGTCAAATAAATAAATAAAATCTTTAACAAAAAAAAAAAAATGCTACTATCACAATGCCCAGCACAAGTGCTCAATAAATGATGTCAATTAGTCACAAAACTAAACCTAGAAACCACTGTTTAAGGGAATTTCTTTAGCCACATATATTCATGCCACTTATCATCTCTCCTTCATCTATATACAGTTGATCTTTGAAAAACACGGGGGTTGGGGGCACCCACACCCCATACAGTTGAAAATGCACATATAACTTTTGAGTCCCTAAAAGCTTAACTACTAATAGCCTATCATCCACCAGAAGACTTACCTATAACATAAACAATGAATTAACACATATTTTGTATGTTATATGAATTATATAATATATTCTTACAGTAAAGTAAGCTAGAGAAAAGGAAATGTTATTAAGAAAATCATAAGGAAGAGAAAATATATAGTACTGTACTATAAATATTCATGGGGAAAAATCCACATATAAGTGGACCTATGCAGTTCAAACCTCTGTTTTTCAAAGGTCAACTGTATTATAAATCAGTGCCATCTAAAACTAGATACAAGATATTCACTTATCAAACCAATAAAAACGTATTACAACTGAAGACGTTTTTAAAAGTCTGATTATAGAAAATAGAACCATTTAGATATTGTCCTGGGTTTTGGAGGAATGGGAAGATAATAATCAGTAGGGCGCCTGGGTGGCTCAGTGGGTTAAAGCCTCTGCTTTCAGCTCAGGTCATTATCTCAGGGTCCTGGGATCGAGGCCCGCATCAGGCTCCCTGCTCGGCGGGGAGCCTGCTTCCCCCTCTCTCTGTCTGCCTGCCTCTCTGCCTCCTTGCGATCTCTCTCCCTCTGTGAAATAAATAAATAAAATCTTTAAAAAAAAAAAAGATAATAATCAGTAACATTGGAAAGAACTTGACTTTTCTTTAGTTTCCTAAAACATATTGATAATAAAATGCTTGTGCAAACATTTAACATAAATTAATATTATTATACGGAATTTATGTATGTTTTTGTTTTAAAATGAAATGTGGGGTCCCTGGGTGGCTCAGTCAGTTAAGTATCTGTCTTGGGCTCAGGTCATGATCCCGGGCTCCTGGAATTCAGGGAGCCCTGCCTCTGGCTCCCTGCTCATTAGGGAATCTGGTTCTCCCTCTCCCTTTGCCCCTCCCACCATTTGTACTCTCTCTGTCTCTGTCTCAAATAAATAAATAAAATCTTTTAAAAATAAATAAAATAAAATGTATTTTTCATATTATGAAAATAAAACATGTAGTGAAGAAAATATCCACAATATAAAAAAAGGAAAAAAATCATTCATAATCCTTCTACCCAGAAATAACTGCTGCTAATATCTTGGTGAAAAAATCTTTGAAATATTTTAAATATATATTTTATAATTATTTCATATAAAATTAGGTTTATAATATGTAATTAGAGATACAGATTATTTACTATTTTATAACCTACATTTTCCCCCAGTTATAAATGGTAAGCATTTGTCCATGCCACTACATATTTTTGAAACATAATTTTTAAGTGGCATACCAGAGGGATTCTTCAGCACTTTAACTCCTCCTCTAAAATATTTATACTGTTCTCAGTAACTCTGTAATAACTTTCTCCTAATTCTGTGAATTCTTTTTGAATAGAATTTGCTGGCATTTGTTAAACTAAAAATTCCTTGAAGCCACAGCTTTTGTCCAATCCCTATTTGATTTTATTGCAAACATAGTGTGGATATTTGAAGAAAACGTCTCTAAGAAATATGTTCCTATCAATTAATATTCAATACAAATATTTCCTTTTGCAAATACTATGAAACTAATTCACAATCTGGGATTCATACCACTATGATTTCTTCATATTGTCATAATAAATTTTGCATGGGAAATTTAATAATTACTGCTAAAATATTCCTCTATAAACTAGAGACCTTCATTAATATCAATACAATCAAGATCCATCCATAAATTAAATCGTTTAGTTCACTATAGTTCCTAGATAACTAACATGAAGAAATAAGAAGGTTGGCAACCAGAAAAATTGTCCTATTTCATAAAGATTGCAAAATTGCTCACATCCTTTAGATACTGTCTCTTAAAAAAGCAAAACACTAACATTGACTCATATTTCTAATAGGTGTTTCATATTCAAAACCCCATTTACCTTACACATTTACACAGTTTGGAGATTTAAATTTGTAATGGTAAAAGAAGAAATCCAACATTTAAAATAATTTTTCATCTGATGTATGCCACCTGCACTGGTCTTGGAAACTTCCTGTCTGAAGATTAATCTGAGAGTAACTTTAAAGTCAGGTCATTATAATAACAAAGGAAAAAAACATCAAATTACATCATGCTGAAAGAAAGAAAAAAAAAACAGGAAGTTGACCATTTTAAGAATGATTGTAATCATTGTTGGGGAAGAAAATGGGCAAACATATACTCACTTGGAAGAAAAAATAAATACAGAAGGCTTTTCTTTAAAATATATATATATTTTTTGAGTGTATGCTTACACGTGGTAAACTAATGCTATAAGATATTTCCTCTATTCATTGCCTGCAAATTCCTTCTAGTCTGACTATTCCAAAGTAAAAAAGCACTCTATTGGCAACAAAAGAGTTTTATTTTTAATACTGCTTTATTTATATTCAAAGCAGAGTATTTATAAGGCATGAGGCACCAGTTATAATGAAAGACGTTAGTGCATTCTGGAAACCATGAATCTTTTATTCACTCTTTAAGATGCATTCACTAAACACAGAAGATTCTTACTAAATGTAAAGATTAAGACCTCTTTAAGTATAGTTGTATAGAAGTGATTTAAAAATTTGTAAAATAAGTTTATTTTCACACTTCTAATAGAATCAGTTATCAGGGTCAGCAGTACAATTAGGGCAGGAGCAGACATTTTATGTCTTGCACAAGACTGCACCTACTACCGCACAGCGCCACCTTGCAGCAGGATGAAGGACTGTGTCACGGTGGCCTCCTGAGAATAGAGTCACTGCTTGGTACAGTACATACAATGTGTTCTTCGGAAAGTCCCCAACTGATGCTGGCCTCATTTTCTTCATTAAAAATGGACATATTCACACACCAAGTTTGTAAAGCTTAGGGTTTCTCTCACTTGGTTTTTGTTATTTGTACTTTTTAAGCATCTTAATTTAGAACACTTCATTTTCAAAGGACATCTTTAATGCAGCTGATCACAGCTGATGATGATGAATGTATCTACATTTTTCAAAAATAATTTGTCATCAGTTTTCATGGAGATCATCACAATAAGTTAATTTACAACAGTGACACAAAGAAAAATCCAGTGTTCAGCTGACTATAGCTGTATGCCTCTTTAGAGAAGGAACAACAAAAACACCAAAGAAATAATAACTTCTCATATCCAAATGCTTGAATCATTTCTATTTTTATGTATATGTCTATACACATAGTAGCATTTGTATTTGTGCACTGGGAAGGAATCTAAACACATGGTTTGTACGTATTAACATGAACAAAATCTTATTAAATCCTTTGACCTTCCTTTTCAATGACTTACTTGTAACCTAAATATGTGTAAACAACTAGAGACATTCAGAAAAAGAAAGAAAGAAAGAAAGAAAGAAAGAAAGAAAGAAAGAAAGAAAAAGAAAGAAAGAAAATAACAACACTTAAATAACAACTGCTTCCATAATATGAGCAAAAGTAGTTACTATGGGTCTTTTGATTGAAAAAGAAATTTGGGGCATCCATTGTTCTTTAGGCCTAAACAATTACCATTTGTCATTCTCATTTCTCCATAGCTGAACACTCAAAAAAAAAGGGAGGGGGAAAGGTAAGGAACAGATAGTGATTTCCTAGATTTCTAATACAATTGACATTCCAAAAATAATACTGCCAACTCAATAAGCGAAAAACCAAACTGGGTTCCTGTTCACACTTAGCATGCTAGATCTAACGGAAGAATTAGTAGCCCTCTCTGTATTACATTATGGGTTTTGTAACTGTAAAACAAATGCAACTTGACATCTCCCTAACTCGTAGGTCAATTCTCACTTAAAAAGAAAATATATTCTTTTCCCTTTGTGTTTTCTAGTCTTTCCTCCTCTAGTTTCTCAAAAACAAATGTTTACCTTAGAACCAACCAAAACATTCCCAGCTCCTGGATATTTAAAACCTGCCAAAAGTATTTGCCCAGTAAAAATATTACAGGGTAAAGGATACAGCACTTCAGATTATATACTCGCACAAAGACTTTTTTTGCCTTTTCCTTTAGATTCCTTATAATGCTATGGGAGGTAAGAGAGAGATGTCATAGAAAGGACATACTTACAAGGAAATAATCTTCATCACTTCTTGATGATTGCACTTCCCTCCTACCCTCAAAGCTAGGGTTGAAGCGGCAAAGTCACCACAGTGGAAAAGAAAGACAAGCAAAACTGGTATTCTTCCCAGAGTACTAGTCTAAACCTGCTTCCCCACACTGGTGGGCTCTCTTCCCAGCTAAAAGTGAAGATGGGCCCTTCAAGTCAAAATTGGTGGGTGTCAGGGAAAAATGGCTTATCAGAAAATGCCTGTGACTTCATTCTTACATTTAATCTGAGTGACCAGCACGATGTGGTCCCCAGGCCTGAGTCACAGCCCATGGGGTTGCACTCAGGGACTGCTCTAAGACAGACCTCAGGCTTACATACTCTGCATAGATGTGGAAGAACAAGCTTTGTACTCTCCTTTGCAGTATGTCTTTTGGTCTTTGCTAGCTCATCGCTGCTTAGTACATTTCTAAGTAGAAACACAGATATGGATACACTACACAAAATGTTTTGGATACCTGTTTGGCCTCACTTCACATTCTCTTGGCTAACCTTTTCACCACAGGCAGCTTTTTATCTCATGGCCACTGTGTGTATCTCTAGCAAAAATAGCTGGATAATTTGTGGGGCCCCGTAGAAAATGCAAATGTGAGGTCTCTTGTTCGTAAATGATTATACATTTCAAAACAATGAAAGCATGCCATTAAACAAAGCATTAGGACTTCAAAGTGTCATCCCTTGTGACTACACAGATCACTAACAGGTAATACACCCATGAAGCCAGCCCTGTTCTTTTGCTGTCTGTGCCCCGTTATCTCTGTTCAACTAAACTGCAAATACACAAGTTAACACATACTCAGCAACTCTTGAGCAATGGAAGATGGAAGCTCGTAGATAAATACTCCCCTCTTTCATCTCTGAGTATATAATTCTGGGGAATGTTCTACAGGGCTCCTAAGGATTCACTTGGCAGGATGCAACCCTAAAAACCTACAGTGAAACTCAGCTCAGTAACACATCCCTAGATAGCCATTCCCTTCTTATTTCACTCTTCTCAGCTACTCACCCTGTTCCTTAGGATCACTTTCCAAAGTAAACCACCTGCACAAGAGCCCTGATCTCAGGATGTGCTTTAGGGGAAAACCTAGACTAAAAATAAATAGAAGATAGCTAAGTTAAGTGAGGGCTGGGATGAGAACACAGGGTAGGTGTCTAGTTTGAAAACTGTAAGTACTAACAGAGGTGGAGAAAAGAAAATTTTGGAAATTAGAAAGCAGAAATCAAAAAGTCTTGGAAGCTGACTAGATATAGGAGATGAAGAAGAGAATCCAAATATAACTAAAAGGTTTCTTACTTAAATAAACAATGGGGGGTGACACGAGTGACCCAATTAGGGAACGCAGAAGGTGGAAAAAAAATCGGAGTATAAAAACAACAAATTTGTCATCCTCAGTGAAAACATGTTAGCAGCCAGTTATACTTGAGTCTATAGACAGTAAAGAAATTTAGGTAAAAGGCATGATGATGAACATAACTATAAATGCACAAACACTTATTGAATATAGAAACAGAGTTGGAGGAAATCCCCCCCAAAAATTATTGTAATGACATCCATTCTTTATTTTTACTACTTAAACACCTGCTGCCAACCTATTATGCTTTAAAATATTTCCATAAGAATTATAAATACAATGAGAAGAAAAACTGGATAAACTAATTATTATATTACATTATTTTTGTGTGAAGTGTTTCCAAAATCAATATTTAAAAATCTCAAGATTATATTCCTTTTGCCATTATCCTATCTCTTCAAATGACATAATCTATTTGAGAATTTAAATAAATCTAAACTTTTATTAGAAAACTAAAACATTAATACTATTAAACTCTGGGGGTCTGCCAAAGTTGTTAGCTTCCAAAGGTTTCCATCTGACCCCCAATATTTTGCCAAGAACTATAGGGCAAATTTTTCTTTAAGTAACGTTTACTGTAAAAGTCAGGCAATTTTTCATTTCTACAGAAAATAGATAGCAAGTTGGTTTTAAGGGGATAGCTCAAAATCAGCTATACCTAGAATCATCAAATTTGTCATTATTGATCTGTCTTGAGAGGAATTAAAATCTGTCTGGATGTTTAGGAGTTGACATTCCTCTGGAATTTATTATTCACATTCCAATATCTTTAAAATTCTGTCTTTGGAATTGTATGTACTTTCAGTGTTACCAGGCTTTTCTGAAGGTAGAGCTGTCCACATGAATCATAAAGAAATGAGATTGGAATGGAATATAAGGGGACTTGCTCTTCTCGACAACCAATATTTTTAACCTCTTCGAAGTGGTCAAAAGCAAGTCAAGACATTTCAACTGAAAAGATCAAGGAGGCAAAGCTAACACAGAAACCAGAGTAGGCCTGAACCAGAACATGTACATGGGAAAAATCTTCCCCGAAGCCTGTGAAACACAAAATACCCTGTCACTTTGAGAAAATGTAAGGTTTAAAAATGAGAGGGAGGAAGATTTTCTTTAAAAAGGCACAAAAAGAGATAGAATGATAAATTGAACATCAAATTTAAAATGACAAAACTTAACATGCTAAGAGACGAGTTACAGAATACAACTGTGTGTGTACATACATGTCCAAAACAATGAATTAATATCCAGAATAAGTTTTTAAAATCTAAATCAAGAAGAAAAATAAGAGAACTAACCAATAGAAAGTAGAAGACAATAAGACAATTAACCAATAGAGAACAAGAACATGAAGAGAATGCTACAAAGCAGGAATTATAAATAGGGCAAATAATTATAAGTATTTTTCAAAGATACCCTCATTATTAACCAGGGAAGTGTAAATTAAAACAATAATGAGACAGCATTCTTCACTTAGACACTTGGCAGAAAAAAACTAAGTTTTAAATCTATTAGACATTTGACAACCTGAGGGAATGGTCATTTTGGGGGTACAATCAGGAATATAAATGAGTACTGCCAATTTGAAGGGAAATGTGGCAATATCTATACTCTACACTTCCTATTACCCAACAATATCACTCTTAGGTGTCAAACAGACAAATTGGCAGATGCAAACAAGGAAGCATGTACAGGGATATCCGCTGAAGATTTTTGACAGCAACAGAATTTTGAAAAAAAAATAGACACAGAGATATGTGTATGGGCACATATACATATATGTATATCTATATATTTTAAAAATGGACTTCAATAAAAGAATGACTAAATAAATATTTAATTGCTTCAAAGGAGGAGATGAGGACTGAGAGTGCTTTTAGTTAAAGGAAGCTTTAACCTTATTTTTTTCTATTTTAATGCTTCACAAGGAGAATTTATTCATGTATTACATGAGTAATTAAAATGGTTTTAAAAGTAAACAAAGAAATTCCAGAAGATTAAGCTGAGTGGAAAAAAAATACTAAAAGGTCACACACTGTATAATTCCATTTATATTATACATTTCTGAAATGACAAAATTTTACAAACGGAGAACTGATCAGTGGTTGCAGGGGTTTAAAGATGGGAGAGAGGTTGGTGTCATTATAAAAGGGCAACACAAGAGATACTTGTGTTCATGGAACTGTCCTGTTCACTCTCTTTTCTATGGTGGTACACATAAACCTACATGTGACAAAACACATGTACACACACACAAACAAGTACAAATAAAACTGGAGCAATCTCAACAAGATTAGTAGATTGTAGCAATGTCAGTATCCTGGTTGTGATATATTATCCCAGTTTGTCAAAGTGTTAACATTAGGAGAAACTTGGTAAAGTGATGAGATAATGGCATGACAACATATGCCCTCCAAGCCAATCACCCAGATGCCCTGCTTCCAGTTAGCTTATCTCCAGTTTCCTCATGCAAACGATCTCCAATCAGACATACCCAATGTCTTCCATTTTTTCCACAATAAAGCTTCCCTATCTCCTGCCTGCCTTTGAATCCCTGCTGAATGCAAAGTGATGGTGGCTGGCTCCCTTGTCATAGCAAGCTTGGAATAAATAGCTTCTATTTGTTCTCATTTGGGTGGTCTCTTCATTTATTTCCACAGTGTAGATGCACCTCTATGTAGTATTTCTTAGAACTACAAGTAGAATTTTTCAACTTAAAAAAATGTGCCTAGAATTAACAAGTGTTCTTTCAAGCATTAGCCCTTTATCTTCCTGTGTAGTTTGCTTTCCCTCCCTCTACTATAGAAGATCATCTCAGAAGTACAGCTTAGAATAGAGAAGAAAAAGGATGGCAGAAAAAAAGAAGGAAACAGCCTGAAATAGACATTTTTAAATACCTTTAAAATGCCAAAGCACTAGTGTCCAATTGCATGTAAATTTAATGCTGTATCTTAATTTTTCTATCTATTTGATTGGATTGGGGGAAGGAAGGGAGCTTCTAAAACCCAAGGTCAAAAATAATTTTTTCCAAATACTTAGTTTACCATTTAGAACTTGGAAAATGTATATACACCAACTAGCTCAAAAGAAAAATTTCACAACCATAGCTGAATATGGATTCCTTGATATACCAGGGACAAGGTTTTCTAAAGAACATACACTAGTGGAGCACCTGGGTGGCACAGTTGGTTAAGTGCCTGACTCTTGGTTTCAGCTCTGGTCCTGATCATTAGGTCTGGTCATTAGGTCAAGCCCCACATCAGGCTCTGCACTCAACATGGAGTCTGCTCAAGATTGTCTCTCTCTCCCCCTCTGCCCCCCACCCCATCTCTCTGTCTCTCAAATAAATAAATAAATCTTTAAAGAACATACACAAGTGCACACAATTTCAAATCTAGCTACCATTAACATAGCTGCAAATCTCCTACAAGGCTAGAATGATAATCAATCGACTGCGAATTAAACTCAACAAAGGAAGTTAAATGCAGAAGCCAGTAAATAATCAGTATAGATACCAAGCAATGGTCAAGCAATGGTGCTCCAAAGTAGCTTAATCTTCAGATGCATATTACTAAATACTGCATGGTATGTTTCTTTATGATAGTCTAAAATGAGCAGTAGTGGCAAAACCTGGAAGCAGATATGCAGAACCTCAGGCCCACAAACCTTCTGATTCAGAACCTACATTTGAGCAAGACCCCCAGCTGACTCATCTGGACATTCAAGTCTGACAAGCACCACTCTAAACTATCTAAAACTTAAATAAAGAAAGTTGGAGCAAACACCTAAGAACTGTTGTGCAGTATTCCAATACTGATATATGAACCATTAAGCAATTTGCTTAGGTAGTTCAAGAAAACAATTGAAGGTTTAATTTCACAGCATTTTCCTTGAAAAGCTAAAATCCTAAAAACAAAAACAAAAACAAAAACAAAACTTTCAAATGCTTGAAAGTATTTTATCAAGTTCCAATTTCAAATAATAAGTCATAGAGACATGTAGCAATTTGAGTTGACGTTGCTTAGCAAGTGCAATAATGTGCCAGGCAGCTCAGAGGGCAAGAGACAGCATTGCAAATCATGAGATCTGCAAAAGAGAAAATGCAGTTCAGATCAATCTCAGCCAATTTGACACTTTCAAAAGCAGTAGCTTTAATTTTTTATTTTTATTTTTTTATTTTTTTGCCTTGGAGCCCTTGGCTGTCTGGTGAAGAATCTGAACGCATTCTTAGAGTAGTCTTTTTAAATGTGTAAAATAAGTTCACAGGATTGCAATGGGAACTGATCACACTGAAATACAGTTATCAAAATATTTCTTAAAATCTGTGATAGAATTAAAGATGACTATTTCACTGCATTAAATAACAAGATCTAGCTGTGGTTCTGATAACTACCAAACTTTGGAGTAGTGACAAATGCAATGATATTCTAAAAAATCCACAGTGACCAGAATGGGATATGAAAACATGTGTGATTTGTACTGGTGATCAAGTCACAGGTACCACTAATGCTATGCAGCTTTGCTTACCATCATCACTGAAGGAAATGCTACATTTCAGTCATAGGTTAGTGACCATAAACATGTCATTTTATTTTACACCCATGTTTACAGATCCCCTGAATTCTATCCACGAACCTAAGGATGAGAACTCCCAGAAGTTAGGAGCTTTCTTTTTGTTCCCTCTATTTTATTCTTTTTTAAAAATGATTTTATTTATATATTTGATGGAGAGAGACACAGCAAGAGAGGGAACACAAGAGGGAGAAGCAGGCTTCCTACAGAGGAGGGAGCCCGATGTGGGGCTCAATCTCAGGACCCCAGGATCATGACCTGAGCTGAAGGCAGCTGCTTAATGGCTGAGCCAGCCAGGTACCCCTCTCTATTTTATTCTTAATGATAAAATGCTCCCTGTACCTAGGTAAATACCCAACCAAATTCAAAGTTGAAAGCAGGAACTCAGATACTTGTATACATAGCAGCACCAGTCACATTAGCTGAAAGTGCAAACAGTAAAAACGTCCACTGATGGATAAATGGATAAACAAAATATGGTATGTATGCATACATATATATACACACACACACAAAAACACACCCAATGGAATATTATTTAGCCTTAGAAAGGAAAGAAATTCTGACACATGCTAGGATTTCCTGCTTAAATTAAATTTGAGTTATACATGCAAAAATGCAAAACTAACCATAATAGGTCAAATACATTTTTATACTTAAGTCACTGACCCATTCTTATTGAAGTTTTAAAATAAATCAACTCTGAGCTTATATTCTCACAAAGCACATAGTGTTGAAATTCACTTCAAAAACATATCACCAATTGGAAATCTTTCTTTATACTGGTGGTTAACAGAAAAATAAACAATCAGATAAAATAAAATGATTATTTATGCACAAATTTCAAAAGCAGATGAAAGAGAAAAATCTTCACTAAGCTAGAAAGAAAAAAGTCTGTTATATTCCTGGAAGTTTGAAAACTGGAAGACAAGAAAAAATTCTTTGAAATCCTTATTCAGCAGGGCACCAGGCTGGCTCAGTAGGTAGAGCATATGACTCTTGATTAAAGGGTGATGAGTTCAAGTGCCACATTGGGTGGAGAGCCTACTTTAAAAATATAAATAAACAATAAACAAACAAACAAATAAGTAAAATCCTTATCTGGCCAAATTCAAAGCATGATTTTTTTCCACAAACAGTTTCATACAAAAAAGACAGTTGTAAAATATTTGAGGGCTTTCAAAATCTTTGATATTAATGACATTCTTAATATTTATTTTAAGCAATCAAGTATAGCTTGGGAAAAATGCATTACCCTATAATCTATTATAATTTGGCATGCTTAAATATTCCCAACTCATGGGATTAATTAAACAAACAAAAACAATAAAAAAAATCAAATACAAATTCAGAAATTACCCTGGAGTAGGATCTCACAATTTAAACAAATATATGGCAATGGAAACCAGCTTTTTAAAGATTAGTTTACAAAAACAAATGCAGCACTCACACCAAGTGATTTATTAACAAATATATATTTAAAAAGAGTGAATAGAAATAAAAACTTTTACGCTGTTATAAAATAAGTACTAGTAGCTTGTAATAGAATTTAAGAGACAGTATCATTTGCTGAATTACAAAATTGCTCTATACCAGACTATACTGAAGGTAAGACAACATACTTTAGAAACCTAATAGATTGATGGAAAGTAGTATTAGATGACTCAAAAAATAGGTTGAAGTATTAATAAAAACAATAAAGTGGTAGATAACTGAGATAAATTTGAATACAATAATTCCGTGATATGTGAAAATAGAAAAAAGCAATATTTAATAATTAATGCTTTAATAGCAAAACAAATCTAAATTTCTAAGTAAAATATCATAAGGATTTCATCTATATTCCTAGAAGTTTAAAATTTAAAGTTGGCCACAAATTTCAGGGGATCTTTTCATTAGGAAGATGAGAATTGCCCTGTATCTTCTATTAGAGGCTCACATATTTCAACAAGTGAAGAAAATGAGTAAGAAAACCTAGTTTCAAGGTACCTAAGGTTACTACAGGCCACAGAACTATATTAAGAGATATTTATCTCTTGAGATCTTTAAAATGAGCACAGGGAATTATAGGTTTAATTAGTTTCATTGTGGGAGGAAGGGACTGAGTCCGAGGAACCCAAACAATTTTATGATTCCTCATGTGACTAAAAGAGCATTGACAACACTGAAACTACACTTTTGTAAATGCTACTTACCAACAAAAATAGATCTCTAATGATTTCTGCTTGTCAAGTTATTTTTATCTACTAGTAACGTTTTTAATGAAGAGATATCAGGAAAGGGGACATTAGTTATACTTCCAAAATTCAAGCGAGACCCTGAGATAACTCATTTCATTAATTATACAAATGATGATTCAGGTTTCACTAAGTGGCAGACATTGTTCTAAGTGCAAGACATACAGCAATAAAAGTAAATGGCCAGATATCTGCATTTAGAGAGCTAATGTTTAAGTAGAAGTACAGACAGAAAATAAATGTTAGATTTACAAATAAATAAATAACAATTTCAAATAGTAAACAGTGCTGGGATAAAAAATAAAACAGAGCAAGAAGCTAGAGGGTCACTGGAACAGCAATGAAGCTAAATGGACTGAGAAGAATTGTATGAGGCAATTACATTTGAGCTATGATATAATTGATAAGAAAGAAGACAGCAGTAGAAAGAACTTCAAGTGAAAAGGCAGTAAAACTAGAGAGTTCATTGTATATAAAAAAGGCCCATGTAGTTAGAGCACAGCATACAAGTAAAAGAGTATAAGGGATAAGGTAAGATAAGATGTAGACAAAGTCCCTATACATTGGGCCTGTAGACCATGGGAAAGAATTGGAAATCTTTTCTACATTTAATGTGAAGCCATTACTGGGAAATAAGCAAGGATTTAATATAATCTTTATTTTTAAAATTAAAAAGTCATTTTACTAATTATTTCTAACATATTTATGAAGAAACCAATCCTTCGCGGCATTCAGGAAGAGAAGAAAACTTCCCAAACTATTCAGTTATTCATATACCAAAAACAGACAAAGATATCACAAGAAAATAAAATAAAGACCACTATCCCTCATGAACATAGAAGCAAAAATTCTTAACAAAATATTAACAAACTGAACCCAGTAACATATAAAAAAGACTGTATACCATGACCAAGTGGAATTTATCCCAGGAACACAAGGTAGGTTTAACATATGAAAATCATTTAATGTGATACACCATATCAGTAGAACAAAAGATAAAAGACATATAATCAACTGATTAAAAAAAGCACTTGGCAAATTTCAACAACCATTCATAAAAAAAAAAAGAAACAAAAGGGAATCTCTTCAACTTGATAAAGAGCATCTACAGAAAACCTGCAGCTAACTTGCTGCTCCTAATGTTATAAGAGCAAACTCCTTTCTCCCCATCAAGGTTGGGAGGAAGGCACAAATATATAAATTCACCACTGTTATCCAACATTTTATTGAAGTTCTATTCAGTGCAATGAAGAAGAGAGAGAGAAAGGAGAAAGAAAGAAATAGAAGGCATCTTTATTGAAAAAGAAGGGTAAAACTGCCTGTGTTGACAGATGACATAATCCTGCATGTTAAAAAAATTTTCAAGGGCTCAAAAAAGAAAACAAAAACAAAGACAAATCTACTTAACAACTTAAGCAAGATCATAGGACACAAAATCAATATTCAAAAAACCAATTCTAATTATATATACTAGCAAAGACCAATCCAAAAGTAAATTAAAACAATTCTATCATCAATAGCTCCAAGATTAATAAAATACTTACAAATGTATATATTAAAAGAAGTGCAAGGCTTGTATATTTAAAACTATAAAACATAGAAAATCTAAAAAGAGTCAACTAAAAACTCCTGGAATTGATAAGCAACTACAGCAAGATGACAGAACATAATATTATATACAAAAATCAGCTGCTTTCCTATATATAAGAAATGAACATGTGAATTTGAAATTTAAAACACAATACTTAGGGGCACCTGACTGGCTCAGTCAATACAGCATATGACTCTTGATCTCAGGGTTGTGGGTTCAAGTTCCACATTAGGAGAGCCTACTTAAAAAAGTAAAATAAAATAAAATAAAAATGAAATACCATTTACATCAGCAACTCCAAAAATTAAATACTTAGGTAAAAATCCAAGAAAATATGAACAAGATCTATATGAGGCATACTATAAAATTCTGGTGAAAATCAAAAAACAAAATAAAAAGAGAGATATTCCATGTTTCCTGGATAGGAAGACTCAATATTGTCAAGATGTCAATTCTTCCCAACTTGACATATAGTTTCAATGCAATCCCAACCAAAATATCAGCAAGTTATTTTGTGTTTATAAACAAACTGATCCTAAAGTTTACATTAAGTGGCAAAAACCCAGAATAGCTAATCCAAAACTGAAGAACAAAGTGGGAGGAGGAACGCAAGCTGACTTCAAGACTTAATATAAAGCCTAAGTAATCAAGACAACATAGTATTGGCAAAACAGTGAGCAAATGTACCACTCTGCTACAGGATACTGAGATGCTATGCATCTATGGCGGTAGGAGTATCTCTACACCTTCTGTTCAATTTTGCTGTGAATCTAAAACCTCCTTAAAAATCTATTATAAGACACTAACAAAAAAACAAACAAACAAAAACCTACAAAGCACTGATGAGAAAAATTAAAAATAAATAGGGAGCTATTCTGTGTTTACAGAAAAACTCAATATTGAAAAATATAATATTAATAAAATGGCAATCCTCCTCACAATGATTTATAGATTCAACCCAATTCCTATTGAAATTAAAAGAAACTATTTTGTAGATTTACAAGCTAATCCATAAATTTATATAGAAATGTAAGACCTAGAATAGACAAAACCTTTTTTTATAAAAGTAGGTTTAGATTATCTGATTTCAAAACTTACCACAAAGCTATGATAACAAGAGTGTGATATCAGTGTAAGAATAGACATGCAGATCAATGGAGTAACTCTGAGATCCAGAAATAGTCAATTTATGATCAATTGATTTTCGATAAAAGTGCCAAGACATTTCAATAGGAAAAGGCAAGTCTTTCAACATATGGTACTTGAATATTCATGTCAAAAAATCAACTTAGATCCCTACTTCACAATATACCCCAAATAATCTCAAATGGATCATAACCAATAAGCTCTTTTTTTTTAAAGATTTTATTTTGACAGAGAGAGATCACAAGTAGGCAGAGAGGCAGGCAGAGAGAGAGAGGAGGAAGCAGGCTTCCCGCTGAGCAGGGAGCCCGATGCGGACCTCGATCCCAGGACCCTGAGATCACGACCTGAGCCGAAGGAAGAGGCTTTAACCCACTGAGCCACCCAGGCGTCCCCAATTAGCTCTTATATAAGAGCTAATCCTATGAAACTTCTAGGAAAAAAACATAGAATAAAATCTTTGTGCATTGGGTTAGGGAAAGAGTTTTTTTAGATATGAAAACAAAAGCACGATGCATAAAATGAAAAGTTGATAAGCTGACCTTACTTAAAATTAATTTTTTCAGCTTCAAAACACACCATTAATATAATAAAATAGGCTACAGACTTGAAGAAAATGTAAAGGATTTTAGCTACAACATGTTAAAAATGCTTATAGTTAAAAAACAAACCCAATTTAAAAATCGATGAAGTATTTAAACAGATATTTTGGGAAAGATACAGAATGGCTAATAAGCACATGAAAATATGTTCAACACAATAGTCATTTGGGGAAACTCAAATTAAAACCTCAGTTAGATACCTCTATTTACCCACTATAATAGCTTATAGTCTTTAAGATAGATAATATAAAGTGTTAGCAGGGACTCAAAAACACTTAAACTCTCAGATAGTTAAAAAGAGAGTTAACATATATCCAGCAATCCTACATACAGAGGTCTAACAACAAAAATAAAAAACACATTCATATAAGTGCTTCTAGGCAAATATTCAAAGCAACATTATTTATAGTAGCCTCAAACCGGAAACAATTAAAATGTCCATCAATTATATATACTAACACATGGGTGAACCTCAAAAACATTATACTAAGTGAAAGAAGCCAGATTCAAAAGACCGTATGATTCCATTATATGACACAAAGGCATATGACAAAAAAGGCAAATCTATAGAGACAGAAAATGGAGGGAATAGGGATTGACTGAAATTAGACATCAGAGAAATTTGAGGGTGATGAAAGTGTTCTAAATCTGGTTTACAGGGTGCCTGGGTGGCTCAGTGCGTTAAAGCCTCTGCCTTCAGCTCAGGTCATGATCTCAGGGTCCTGGGATGGAGGCCCATATCGGGTCTCTGCTCAAAGGGAGCCTGCTTCCCCCTCTCTCTCTGCCTGCCTCTCTGACTCCTGTGATCTCTCTCTCTCTCTGTCAAATAAATAAATAAAATCTTTTAAAAAAAAATTAAAAAAAATAAATCTGGTTTATTGTGATCATTGTATAACTCAATAAATTTACTAAAAATCATTGAATTCTATGCTTACAAAGAGTAAATTTTTTAGATTGTCTTTTTTTTTACGATTTTTTATTTATTTATTTGACAGAGAGAGAGAGATCACAAGTAGACAGAGAGGCAGGCAGAGAGAGAGGAGGAAGCAGGCTCCCCGCTGAGCAGAGAGCCCGATGCGGAGCTGGGTCCCAGGACCCCGAGATCACAACCTGAGCCAATGGCAGAGGACTTAACCCACTGAGCCACCCAGGCACCCCACAAAGAGTAAATTTTATGGTATATAAATTATACCTTGTTAAACTGCTTTAAAAAAACCATTGCCATGATAGAATCCAAAAGTCCAAGTAGTTTTAGCTTGACAGACCTGAATTTAATACACATTTTTATTGTAAAATACTTCCCAATACATCTATTAATTTTTAAAATAATTCTATGTTCTAATGTACTATTATAGACAATCTTTGAATTGTATGCATGCAGACACACAAAGTTTTTAAAATAATGAAGTCAAAAATATTTTGAGGAAGTTCTAATATGTTCTCAAATCAAAATATATTATCTTGAACAACCCACTCTGGAAGGCTTTTTTAAATAACCTATTAATACACTCTGCGTGCCTGGAAGGAGGCCAGAATGTTCTTACAGATTTTTACATAGAAACCTCCTTAGAAATACCTGAAGAAGTGAGTAAATTACTCCCTAGAAAATGTGATTATAACTCAGAATATCTCTGAGCTCGAGAAGTGCTTTAAAAATTAGAATCAACATTTATTTAATAATTATAGGTAACCATAATGTTATCAGCTTAATTTTTATTCTGAGTTCTATACTAAAGTGTAACTTTGTTATACATGCCCCAAAATAATCTTGTATCCATAATACTTTACTCTCTTCTCTGCAGATCCTTAAATGACCTTTAACAAAAGCAATAAAATACTGACCTTATAATTGGGCATACGTGCATAACGGGATGCAAATTGAAGGTAAAATACATAGGTCAAACCATCTAGTCTGTTTCTCAATCACTGTAGAACTTTTCCAGCAATAGACTAAACATTTAAATATCAACTTTTTTAAGAATAACTGCATATTCTAAGATATCTTATATCTTTGGGTTTTCTATAATCTTTTCTTTTTCCTATCACTAGTATAAAATCCCTCATTCTCTTGAATATATCCCAATAGTGGTGAAATTCTAGCAATTAGTAGTCTTTCAAATCCTAAATCAAGATCTTTTTTCCATCTAGCTGATGAACAGCTCCTTTATATTTGGACAATGATCTTATTTCTTTTTTCATTCTGTTATCTAAAAGCTATAAACCTTAAAACTGATCATCTTCCATAGATAACTCTTAAGTATTCATCTTATTAAAGTTCAAAGTCAAATACCACTAGAGTAATCAAATTTAAAGAAATTCTCTCTAGCAAAATTTCAATCTGTATAAAACTAAATAAGGGCGCCTGGGTGGCTCAGTGGGTTAAAGCCTCTGCTTTCGGCTCAGGTCATGATCTCAGCGTCCTGGGATCGAGGCCCGCATCTGGCTCTCTGCTCAGCAGGGAGCCTGCTTCCTCCTCTCCCTGTCTCTCTGCCTGCCTCTCTGCCTACTTGTAATCTCTCTCTCTGTGTCAAATAAATAAATAAAATCTTTAAAAAATTAAAAAATTGAAAAAATTAAAAAAATAAAACTAAATAAAAATCATTATTAAATAAAAACTGTGGATGATAAAAGAACTAATTCCCCTAACTTCAGTACAAACAGTAACTCTAAGAAAGTTTCTTTGTATCAAATATTTAGTAGAAACTCACCATAAACTTTAAGATATAAAGCTCATTATAACTGTAGTGACATCAGCAAGATGGAAAAACAGAAAGCACCAGCCTTTCCCACAAAGACAATGAATTAACAATACATGAATCAAAATACTTTCATGAGAATTTCAGAAACTGATTAAGATGCTGCAGTACCCCAGGTGAGCACAAAGCTGAGAAGAGACACATTAAAACGGGTAGAAGATCCATTTCACTTTATATGTGACAGCCCTTGCCCCAAACTAGCATAGCTCAGATTGGCTCACAGCTTCCCCTTCAAAGGAAAGAGAAAAGTGGAACCTACATTCAGTGATCCATCTTTTTGGAGGGCTGCGTGAAGGACTGGTTTCCACTTGCTTAGATGTCTGGGGGCTGCTAAAAGTGAAAAAGTGGAGGGGAGTGGCTGCATCAGAGGGCCTGCAATTCTGCAGCTAAGGCCATCAGAGCTCAGCACAAACAGAAGGTGCAAAACTTGTGACCTCCCTCTGGTCTGGAGGAAAAAGAGTCAACTGTGCATCCTGAATTCCAACTTTTCAGATTGCTGCCAAGGGACTGTTATTTGTCTTGTCTGTTTGGGGGGAGCTGATTGGGGGCAGGCGTGATTTGGATGCCTATGGGTTGCTAAGACAAAGCAGAATGGGGCAGCTGTGGCTGTAGCCTGCAATACCACAAGAGACACCAGAAGGAAGAGGAGATGATGAGGAAAGGGGGAAACTGTCAGATATCCCTTATTTGGAAACTACACACACAATACCAAAAGAGTGACATCCCCCCCAAAAGGTTTTAGAGGCCCCAAGAATCTATAGTTGGGCTAATTGGTGAAAGTCTTTCTCTGAACAAAGACAGTCCATACAAACTGGGGGAGATGGCTGTTTGTACAAATGCATAAACCTCAGCAACAAATCATAACTTACACAAAGAAATAGGAAAACATGGCTGAATCAAAGGAACAAAATAAATTCCTGGAATCCAACCCTAGATAAACAGATATCTATGAATTAGTTGACAAAGAATTCAAAATAATTGCCTTAAAGAACTGACTTAAAGAAGCTTGGTTATCTATAAGAAAACACAGACAACTAAATGAAATCAGGAAAATAATGCATGAACAAAATAAAAACATCAATAAAAAGATAGCAACTATGGAAAAAAATTCTGGAGGTAAAGAATAAAATAACTAGATAGAAAAATTCACTGGAGAGTTTAACATAAGACTTGATCAAGCAGAAGAAAGACTGAACAAATTCAAAGACAAATCATTTGAAAAAGGAAATAAACAAAAATGAGGAAAGCATAAGGTATTTATGGGACATCAGAAAATAGGTCAACATATGCATTATGAGAATTCCAAGAGAAAAAAGAGAGAAAAAGAAATATAGTTCATTTGAAGAAATAATAACAAAACTTTACAAATCTAAGGGGAAAAATGGACATTCAAATTCAAGAAGTTCAAAAGATTATAACCAGGATAGGCCAGAGAGACCCACAACAAGACACACTATAATCAAATTGTCAAAAATCAAAGGCAAGAGAGACTCTTGCAAGGAGTAAGAGAAAAGGAACTTGTCATGTAAAAGGGTGCTCCCATAATATTACCAGCAGATTTCTCAGCAGAAACCTTAAAGATCAGAAGGGAGTGGGATATTTTCAAAGTGGTGAAAGAAATTAATTGCCAACCAAGAATACTATACCCAGCAAAACTGTCCTTGAATAACAAAAAAGAAATACTTTCCCAGATAAATAAATGTGAGGGAGTTCATCACCACTTGACCTGCCTTACATGAAATGCTAAAGGGACCCCCAAGTTGTGTCAAATGGGCACTAGAAAGCAATATGAAAGCACGTGGAAATATAAAGCTCACTGGTAAAGGTGAATATATAAACAAGTGCAAAATACTGTAATATTATAATGACGGTACATAAAACAATCAATCCTGGTATAGATCTAAAACACAATACCATAAGGTATAATTAAAAGAAGAAAGATCTCAAATCAGCAACCTAAACTTATATATCAAGGAACTGGAAAAAGAATAAACTAAATCCAAAGTTAACAAAAGAAAGAAAATAATTATTATAATAGAAATAAAACCAGGAATAGAAAAACAATAGAAAAAGATCAATAAAACTAAGAGCTAGTGTTTTGAAAAGATCAACTAAAATTTAGCTAGGTTAAGTATAGGGGGAATAAAAGGAGAGAAGACTCATATAAATAAAATCATGAAAAAGGAGATATTAAAATTGATTCCACAGAAATAAAAGAGAATATAAGAGACTACAATGAACAGTTTTATGTCAACAAATTGAATAATTTAGCAGAAATGGATAAATGCCTAGGAACATACAACCTGCCAAGATTAAATCATCAAGAAATAGAAAATCTGAACAGACCTTAACCATAAGGTGACTAAATCAGTAATCAAAAACCTCCCAACAAAGAAAAATCCAGGACCAGATGGCTTTACTGTAGAATCCTACCAAACATTTGAAGAAGAATTAATATCGATCCTTCTCAAACTCTTCAAAAAAATTGAAAAGGAAGAAACACTTCCAAACTCACTGTATCAGACCAGCCTTACTCTGACACCAAAGCTAAAGATATTATAGGGACAGGAAGGAAGGAAGGAAGGAAGGGAGGAAGGAAGGAAGGAAGGAAGGAAGGAAGGAAGGAAGGAAGGAAGGAAGGAAAGAAGGAAGG